>JAJOHK020000997.1:0-17060 GCA_022457215.2 Leucocoprinus gongylophorus
ATCATGTGATGGTAACAGCTTGCACACAGACCATCACTCTTTTGTATATATATCTCTGTATCTGAGGGCTAGACTTCAGACTTAACAACATCAATTATTCTTATTGATACTTTCCATCATCTACCATTATCATATCCTTATACTGAACCTCTGAAACACTATTAAGTTCAAGTATTACAACCAGTAAGTATCTTATTTGTGATAATTGGATTAGATTGTAAAGTAGTAAAATAAGTAGGAAACAATATATTTGCTAATTCTCTTATAGGTACTATTATCCAAGATAGTAGTAAAAGAGAAAGAAGCAATGTGTTAATCTATATTGTTATTAATTGTTGTAAAGTATAAGTATTTACAGATGTAAATAAAGCATTATTTACCTTCTAATTTTATTATAAAAGAATATTAAGAAAAACAATTATTTACTAATAAACTCTTATAAGTAATAAAGATTTAAGATTATTACTTCTTTCTCTCTTACTACTATCTTGTATAGTAAGACCCAATAGAGAATTAGCAAATATACTGTTTTCTTGTACTATAAACCTTCAAAGTAATATCTAACTGTTATATCAACTATGAAATCCAAGGAGTCTTATTCTAAAAAATTCATATTTGATCTTTTAGTTCCTAAAAGTCTGTTTGTTTCTTTATTTCTCAGCAGTTCCAAAGATGTTGTATTTAATATATCCATGTCTGATATAAACTATGCAGAGAGAGTTGCCCAGATAGCCAACATACTAGTAAGTAGTCAAGTTAATAACAGAACATTGCAAGAATCAACTATACTCTATGTTTCTATCAAATTTGCTATAATTGAAATGGTAGGAGAACATGTTTCCATGCCTCATATCTAAGATATGAACAACACTACAGCTAGCCCAATTTTAGAGTCTTTAACTATTCCTTATTAGAAAAATCAACTTATAGACTCTAATTTGTAGACATCATTTATTCTCTGCTTCAAATAGTATTATTCATCAGGCAATGACCTTTAGATAATAAAACTATAGAGGATATACTTCCAATTTCTGAATTCAGAGCTACTATATAGTAGTTCATTAGTATTATTTATGAGTCTGGGTGGAACAAGCTCATTGCAGATGACAAAAATAGATCTTTCCAACAATATATGTTAGCACAATTTGACAAGAGAAAGGTTATGACTCTGTTTAATCTTAAGAGAAAATTCACTGAAGTTTTAAAAATTCTCTCTTCTATTTCTCTTAGACTAAGTAAAGAAACTCTAGCCAAGTTAAAATTCAACAAGAAGATAAACAGTAACAAGAAGTCTTACATACAGGCTTCAAAATCCAACATGGAGGATATTATTTATATCAAAGATGTCTTTTCAAAATTACCTACCAAGAAAGTTATTGAAACCAATAACATTATTAATAGTAAGATAAGTCAAGCTAAATCCAAAATCAATATAACTACCAAAGACTTATCAAGAAAGCAAATTATAATCTCTATAAGCAAAAATAATTTTGTTAATTTTTATATATCTAACATCAACAAATGTCTTAAGGAAGTTAAATCAAACACTATCACTAATTTCATTTAAGTAGAGAATAATGGAATCATTATCACTACCAACAAAGTATTGTCTACTCAGAATATAAGCATTATTGAAAAATATCTTAAAGAAAATGAGAACATTGATTTGGACTATATTAATAGTCTAAGTTATACTTAAAGATTCTAGGTCTTTTATATATCCTAGATAACACTAATCTCTCTATTACTTCTGAAATTATTGAAAAAGTAATCAAGAAATTGTATATTTTCAATGATATTGTACTAGTATCAAAATCTTGAATTATTAAAGTGTCCTTCAAATCTGACATAGCAGTAGTTGTCAAATATAATAGACCATATAATACCAAGTATTATAGGAAGATAACATAATGCTGTAAAGAAAATTTGAAGACCAATCCTCCAAGGCTTGAAATGAAGAAAGATAAGTCTTGTTTTCATATATTCAAGTACATCAACTATAAAGAAGAGTACTAAGTAGATAGCAACACTTGTTTATTCTGAAAAAACTGTTTTAACAAGGATTGGCATAGTAAAAAACAACAAAAGCTCTGTGAAAGCAAAGTGATATTAACATGCTTAGTCATGTAATTTTTTTCTATTTTTTTTTCTATTTCTTTTCTTTTAGTCTATAACTAAGTAGTTATAAAGTAGTTATCATAGTTTGTTACTATACTCTATGTAATAAATTGTTGATTTTTTTTTTAAAAAAAAAGAAGTTTAATATTATAAAAAATTTCAAATAAGCTATCTAAAAATTGTTATTTATTTAATATTATCTGTTTTCTACAATAAATTAACTTTATATTAATTCTAGATATTTTTTCATATCTATAAACTCTTTTACTTTTGCTATAAATTATATATTTGGCCATTCTCTTTCTTATTATTATTCTCAACACAAGTACTTAGTATTTAAGACTAGTAGATCCACATTCCCAACTTGTGCCTGACTAAATCACTCCTTGGTCCTGTACCTGTCTCCTTATCAGCACAGAAAGAATATGTCTGGTAAAATCAGAAAGGTAGCAAAGACTTCTAAACTATCTTATGCTCAAATCTCATCTAAGAATATTGACAATATCCTTAAAATTAAGGAAAACTTCCTGGAACTTTCAAACAAGAAGATCAAAAAACTTAATAAGTTAATTTTTAACAAATTGGACAAACCCAAGTCTAGGGTCAATATGATAACCAGAGGCTGTTATATGTAGGTCCACCTGTCTGGAAAACTACATCCCCGTGGTGATGTCACTTCTAAAAAATACAAGTCTGCCTTCTACAGCAGCTACCTTTCTTGCAACATGTCTTATGGCAGTGCTGCAACCTTCTGGGTATTCTATCTTCTATAATGGAGATACTCCTATTCAACTTGGTCTTCCATGACGGAGTTAATCCTGTCAGTGTCTCAACACTGAAACTTCCACTCGGGGTAATAGGGGTTTTTACTACTGAAACCCTGAGTATCTCCTATATTATCAGTTTGTATATAAGACTAGTAGTTACACTGTAATTCACTAGTCTGATAATCGACAGAGAAAAACTCTCATTGAACTTGATCTTTGGTGTTCAACAGCGACATACTAATCAGTACTCACTCCCACTCAGACTTTCTCTCTCCTTCATCTGAAGTTACGACCATGCAGCAGACAGGCGGCACAGCATATAAACTGAAGCCAAGGTTGTTCCACAAGTCTGCTCATCTCCGAGTCCATTCTGTGGACTTCCACCCCGGTGTGAACCGTGCCTGATAGAGGCCCATGTTATGACCTCAGTTTTGAGCTCAGATTGCAACTTAGGCAAAGACTTGAGTTAAAGAAGAAGGGATGAATTGTAAGTGGTAAAGCATAAAGATACAGATATACTTCTATACTATATATACAAGTCTAATACAAGGTAACAGTCTGTTGTACATGATGTAAACAAGTCATAGAACACGAGAAAGAAGCAAGGATATAACACCTACTATATGAAATGCTGACTAATATTACTTTGGTGTAGCCAATCATGTCATTATTATTTTTGACCCTAAGCCATACTGAATTCTTGAGGTGTTGATTGTAATAGCCTATTTTGCAAGCAAATTATTGTGCCCATGAGTAATAGCAATGCTAACAAGTTCATGATTGCTTCAAGTAAACATGTCACTAATCTCAACTGAACTCTTAGAAGTACTAAATCTGACCTCACTATTAACTTCATTTATATAGATTATCAGAGTCTTATCATTACTTCTAACAGAGTTGCATTCCCGTTGGACATCAGTATTGTTAGCAAATATATCAAAAATTGTAACAATGTTGATACCAATGATATTTAAGATATGTGACACTCTCAATCAAAGTTGTACTTAAAAATCCTTGGTATTCCATACATTATGAAAGATACTAATATGCCTATTAACTCTGAAGTGATGGAAATGTTCATCAAATTGATACATATATTCAACAATGTCAACATTGTGTCTAAACCACACATCATCAAGGTCTTCCCAAAATACAATATAGCAATTATCTGGATAGACATATAGAACTCTCAAAGTAGTTCAATAGCTAAGACACTTATCAATCAATGCTTCAATGTCAGCAGCTTTGTTGCTACCATCCATGGTGCTAACATGAAATCCAGTGTCCCACAGTGTAAGAACTACTAGAAGTAGGGACACATCATCTTTGCATGCTACCTTCAAAATACTAAGTATCTAAAGTGCAACAGTCCTTACAAGGTTGAACATCACCACTACTTCACCTAGTGTTGCAAGGCTAATTTCAAGATTAACCCTCCCTGCCTTGAAACTAAACAGGGCAAACTGTCCTCTTATTCTTTCAAATATATCAACTGCAAGAGTGACTATCAAGCAAATTTATCACAAATAAGATACTCACTGGCTGTGATACTTGAACTGAATAGTGTTTCAGAGGTTCAGTATAAGAATATGATAATTGACAGATGATGAAAAGTATCAACAGAAATAATTAATGTTGTTAAGTCTAAGGTCTAGTCCTTAGATACAGAGGTATATATACAAAAGAGTAATGGTCTGTGTGCAAGCTGTTTCCATCACATGATCAAAACTCATACCTGATGGGAGCTGTCATCTGTCATAGCAGCTGTCAGGCTAATTTTAAAAGATAACTAATTATGTCACTACATTGATATGCTTGTATTTCTACCAATACTTATTGCTTTGAAACATATTATATATCATTGGAAACAGATTGATAAGCACTTTCTAACTCAAGTTCAATTATGCAAATCCATTCAGCAGTTCATGAGATATTAGCAGACAAAGCTTTTATAGCTACTGATGGCCTGATATCTCAGTCATTTGTTGTCGCTTTTGTACATCCCATATATATGCAGATAGCCCTTATTTGGGGCTTTCTAGCACAACTTAGTTTGTGAAAATTGGTCCACTGATTGTAGATATATAAGCTGAATGAAGTTTATGACAAGATTCTAACACTATTATAAGACAATAAAGTGTGGACAGACTTTAGTGAGAAATATTTATAAATAGTTATTATTAGTCTATGATGAGAGAGAGAAGGCACATGACATTATGTCATAAGGCCTAGAGAGGTCTAGAGAGGTCTAGAAGAATTTATAGTTTAGAAGAATTGAGAAGAGTCTAGAGATAGAGTAATATCAAGGAACATGTTAATAGCATGGTTTCCTCATGGTATACACATGGTGCATGCATGGATGACAGAGATAAAGAGTAGGGTTTAGGATATGACATCAGAGCACATGTATACAGTATGCTGGCCTTGAGGTAGATGTATGGTGGATGAATAATAGAATCTAAGATAGATTAGTAATAGATATGAGAATAGGGTATGGACATTAGGATAGAACAATGCGTAGTCATAGCATGGACCATGGATAGTTATATAAATAGTTAGTAGAATACTGTTGTGGTTTCCTACTGAGTTCTTTTGTGAATTATACAACTTATGTTCCCCACTAGATATTCACCCTTGAGATTTATTACTTGTGCTGCTATTGGACATTGGTCTAGTGGTTGCTACAACAAACACCTATCCATTCTGGTGCTATCATTTCAACAAAGAGTAATATGCAAAAAAATATTAGGAACTCCATAATTCTAAAGCCTAATTGATTTATTCAACTGTGAATGGCAACAAGTAATGATTATCAAAAAAATTGCAATTTTCTCACAAAACATGCAAAAAAACAACCTCATTGTCAACACAATTCTGGAAACCTGCTTTGAATTTGATATAGTTTTTATTCAAAAACTGTTCTGGTTGACCATATATACTATTCTGAGTTCAAAAAGTAGAGATAGAGAAGAACTAGTTAGAGTACTAAACCACCCCAATTGGCTCATGTTTGCAAATATATCATTGAGTATCCATGACTATCCAAGAGTCATCACTTATATAAATACCAGAATTTCTTCTTTTCAATTCTCTCTTCATAAAGATATTCTCAATTACAGAAATATCTCACTTATTTCTTTCTTCATTAACAATCTTTATTAACAATAACATTTTCTTTTTGATTAACATTTATTCAAATTCATTGCAATCAGCCTTAAAGTATCTCAAGAATTTGAGGTTGACATTTCCAATGTTCTTGTTATGACAGACAATTTTAACATTAGAAACAATTTCTGGAACCCTATGTATCTGCATCATTCAACTTATAGTGACTTACTTATAGACATTATGGACTCTCTTTCATTAGGTCTGTTGTATTCTATTAACTTTGTTCTTACTAGATACTTAGATAACAATTAGAGTTTCAACTCAGTTATCAACCTCATATTTCTTAGATATGGTTCAGAAGAGTTGGACAACTACACCATCTATTCTGAATGGAGATTATTATTGGACACCATCTCTATTCTGATTAAGGAACAACATATTCATAATGGGAAATGTTCTATTATCAAAGGCAGTGTGGAAGAGAAGGCATTCATCAAAAACATGATTAAGGACATTACAACCATCAATACTTCCAATTTAACAGACATCAAGTCACTCAAAAATGCCATTAGTTCATTCATTTTAGCCATCAAAAGGGCTTGGGAAAAGAATTCAAAAATCATTAATATCTCTAAGCACTTAAAGAGCTGGTGGAATATGAATTGTAGCAGAGATCTGGAGAAATACAGGTTGACTAGAAGTTTGGTAGACTGGAAGCAATCCAAGAAAATGTTAAAAAGTACCAAATACTTATTCTTTGATCAGAAAATTCAAGAAATATCAAATAAGGCAAGAGGCTCCTGAGAACTCATGAACTGGGTCAAGAAAAGAAATCTTCTAGCAGTCAAAGCTGTTAAGTACAATAACTATTCTTGCCTAGAGATCAACAATCTTTGGTATGCTCTCTACTTTATTTTCAATCTAGCCTAGAATTGTCAAGTTAATATTCTAGAAGAAATCTCTGGCAAATCATTTAAAGAGTGGCCACCATTCTCAAAGGAAGAGTTCATGAAGGCCATTGCTAAATGCAATAACTCGTCTGCCCCTAGACCTGACAAGCTTTCTTGGAGCCATCTCAAGTATATCATCAACAATGAAGCATATCTTGGTAAAATCATAAGCATTGCTAATGTATTTTTTGAGCTAGGATTATAGCTGTCACACTTCAAATCTTCAACAACAATCATTATTCCAAAACTGAACAAGGAGTCTTACAATTCTCCCAAGTCATTCCAACCCATTGTTCTTTTCAATACATTAGAAAAACTTATTGAGAAAGTTATTGGCAAATATCTTCAATTCCTTCTGATTTCAAACAATTTCATCCATCCATACTGTTATGAACTAAAGTTCTTAGAGTTGGACAATAAAACAACTCTTGTATTGAGTAACACAAGAGAACTCGATAGAAAACTCTGTACAAGATAGTTTACCTTATATACAAATATCTAATGGTCTGTGTGAGCTAATTCTAGCCTACTCTAAACAACTATGTGTATTACACATTGTATGACATCATCCTTCTAGAATCTTCTACGTCTTTCCATGTGTCATGTGACTTTGTGACTGTCACTGTTACCATATCATTTGTTGTGACCAGGATGTGACTGGGTGATGTCATCATCAATCCTAACCCTAAGTTGTTCTAAAAATAGAAAACTAGAAAAATAAATCAAAATGAAAATGAAAATGAAAATAGAGTGAAACCAAGTCCACCATTTGTGAGCTTGACATATGCTAATTGGAAGATCTCAAGCAAAGATCTACTTTGGATGCTGATATTGTCCTTACTCACTTCATCCATTTAGGGTGGACCAAAAACAATATGATAAGTACTCTGACATTTGACATCACTCAGTTCTTTCTATTCTTAAACTATTAGCTCCTCCCACTTATTCTAAAAAAGGCTGGATGTTATTTCAGAGCCATTTAATTCTTCTCAAATTATCTAGTAGGTAAGAAAACATAGTACTGTTAGAACAATTTTTTCTTCCATTTTTTCAATGTTAATGTTGGCATAGAGTAAGGCTCAGCCCTTTCTCTCATTTTGTCTGCCTTATATATTTCTCCAGTTTTTTACATTCTTGAAAAATGTTTAAAAAATCTAAAAAATCTAGTTTTTATCTTATCTTTTGCTGACAATGGTTTATTCATTATCCAGAGCAAATCTTTGACAATTTCAAACTCTTTTCTTTTCTGTAGCTATAATGTCATCTTTGTTACAACCTTTACTCTTAGAGCTCAGGTTGCACTTAGGCAAAGACTTGAGAGAATAGAAGGGATGAATTCAAGTGGTAAAGCATAAGGATACAAGATAGTATCTACACTATATATGCAAGTGTACCATGAGGAAACAGAGTGTAGTCTATGAAGCAAACAAGTCATAGAATATAAGAAGATAGCAAGGTTAGGGCATCTACTATATGAGGCACTGACTGAGATTACTTTGGTGCAGCTGATCGTGTTGTCATACCCTTGATCCTTCTTCATGTTGCATCCTTGAGGTATCAACCATAACAATCTCTTTTATTTTAGACAAGTTCAGCCTTGTACTAGAACATGGAAAAACAGAAGTCTTCTATTTTTTCAGAGCTCAGGGGATCTTCAATCCTTCCTCTCTCAACTTATTAGAGATTGGCAGCCCCATATTGAAGTACAAAGATACATGGAGATATCTAGAACTTATCTTTGATAGGAGATTGTCATTCCATCAGCACATTGACTTCTATGTGAACAAAGCAATTTCAACCATCAAGTGCATGAAAGTCCTTAGAAATTCCACCCAAGACCTCATTCTCTAACAGAAACAACTTTTATATAGAAGTTGTGTCCTTTCTATTACTCTATTTGGGTTTCAACTATGGTTTTACAAGAAAGCACCATTATTATATCCACTTAGGGTACTCAACCATATGTAACAAAGAGCCACCATTTGAATTCTCAGTATATTCTGAACCTCTCCATCTTTTGGGGTCAAAGCTATTGCAAGTCTTATTTCCATCAATCTTTACCTCTGCAAACTTAGTGGTCAAGCTCAATTAAGAGTACACTCACTTTCTCACAACCACATCTTGCATTCTCTACTGGAGTCAAGACCATCTGACTATCTTACTCACTATTCTCTCTCCCTTGACTCTCTAACTCACCATCAAAGAAAATTGTTTTTTCTTTCATCCTTTTATCAAAAGTAACAATAACAATCTTGAGAATTGCTTTCACCAGCTTAATAACATTGCTATCATATCCTCACTAGACCACTTACATGTGCTTATCATCTCCAATGCTAGCATCAAGAATAATGTAGCCACTTCTATTGCTCATATTCATGTTTACAACAGACCTATTGTCAAAATAATTTATTATACAGCTAATGTTACCTTAACTAAAGCTGAACTCTTTACCATTAGATACAGCATCAATTAGGCTGTTAATCTACTAGGAATTTCAAAAATTGTCATCATTACCAACTCTATCCACACTGTAAAGAAGATCTTTGATTCAGCTATCCACCTATTCCAAGTATATTTAGCTGCTATTTCTAAAGAACTTAAGAAGTTTTTTATTGCCAACAATGATAACTCAATTGAATTTTGGAAATGTCCTAGTTGATGTGACTGGTCTCTCTTTAAATCTATAGACAGAGACTCCAAATGATTTTAACAAACTCTACTATTTCTTTACAAGTCATCTTAGGACTTGAGCAAGAAAAGTGAATGTAACAATATAATTTGAAACTAGAAAATGATATTCCAAGCTTCAGATCAGAAGGGTTAGCAGTTCCTTGAACTTGTTAATAACGACGATAATCCCATCAAACCATTCTATACCAATAGAGGGTCTTAGCTAAAATTCATAGATCACTCCAATTTGCTATGTGCAAGAGCAACAAGAGCTATTGTAAACCATGCATATATAAGTTGTGTTTTTTCCCAAAAGAGGATTTCAAATATCCATGTGGACTTTACCCTATTGAGTTGAGATGTCACATTCTCTACAAGTGTTGAAGGTTTAACAACTATTGGAATTTGAGAAGAGACTCTCTAAGTCATTTCATTCTCTTCTTAGAGTTTAATAGCAGCACTTTTGTATTTAATAATGCAATTAGATAGTTGAGATTATCCAGTAACAATTGCTTAAGAGTATGTTTTATCCCTTTTTTTATCTTTTCTCTTTCTTTTTCTTTTTCTTGATTCTTTTTCTTTTTCTGTTTATCTTTTCATGTAGTTATGAAGTAGCTACCACAGTCTACCCTTGTGCCCCATGTAATAAATCATTGATTCTAAAAAATAAAAAAAAACAATAAGTTGAGACCAAGATTGTTATCTGAAATTACATTGCCAATCTATGAATAAGCTTTCAAGCTTAATACACAACCCAGATACTTACCAAATTTCATAGATTTCCTTATTAATTTTCTAAATAAGTTTTCATACTTGATCCAATTTTCTTCCTATGTAACTAATTGCAGATATTTATTTGAAGTGAGATTTATCCAGCTTTTATCTCTCTTAAAACTACTCTTAAAAATATTGTTTAAGTATACTATCATGATTTTCTCTATTATGAGATCTTAAAAGATATTATTCATTATAGTTTGGAAGGTGGCTAGGCTATTTATTATATTGCAAAATATTATTAGGAGTTCAAAAAGTTCATGGTTTGTGTGAAAGATATTAGGACAACTAGATCAAGTTCATGAAGTTACACAGAGTTTGTAATCTCTAGAGAATTCTAAATAATATTGTTTATAACTACTAAGTATATAACTTATTTTTAGGAAATCCAAGATAGAGTTTACTAGAAGTAACAACTACTTTAAATATCTAACAGTCTATTCTAATTAAGTGGAATATTAGATAAAATATTTGGTAACTTAGCTACAAAATGATAAAGCCAGGTAGTTAAGAGCTTCAATAGAGAGATCTTGAATATTGCTAAATGGTAAGAGTATTAGAGTTGTAAATACTAGACTTTATTTTTGTTTTCTTTTGCATTTTTATTTTTATTTTCAATTTATTTTCAATTTTGAGAACTAGAGTTAGGGTTTAGCATGATATTACATATCATAGTCACATAGTCACAATGAAAAACAGTAGAGGGTTCTGAAAGAAGTAATATCATACAACAATATGTTGATTTTAAGATAGATATATAGTCATTTAGAGTAGGCTAAAGTAGTAGAGCACATACCAGTAGTCTTAGATATATATAAGATAAATAATCCTATACAGAGTTCTCTATTGATTTCTTTTGTATTAACCCTAATATAAAGTTCTATTTATTAATCTACTTTAAAATCTTTGAGATAAAGAGTTTATTGGTTCATGGGTAGAAGAAGTAGGTTAACAATCAAGAAAAAGCAATAATATTGTAACAGAGCTATAGCTAAAAACTTAAGTAAAAGAAGGTTTATAGAGTTGATTATAGATCTTAGTATTGTAGACTTAAATTTTAGCAAGATAGTAGGTCTTCTTATAGAAAATAATCTTTTACTCATCACTAGACTTAATATAAATATTGTTAAATACCAAGTATATATCAAGCTTAGTGAAATACTAGATATCTTAAAGTTTTATAATAAGCTCAAAAATCAGTGAAAGTAGATATTTATTCTTGATCATAATTGTACTGAGGTTTCTATAATCTTATACCAAATAGAGAAAACTATTCTTTTTCTTGATAAAGAAGATTAACACAGTTATGAGAGACTTTGAAAGACTTATCTGTTTAGTATAGAAATTCTCAACAATAAATATATCCAGCTCTGATTTATAAGAAACAGAAGATATACCTTAGATAACTTAAGCTTAGTATTAGAAACTTGTCAGAGTTGCAAACAATGGACTTTATTTTATTTTTATTTTTATTTTCCTTTTTATTTCTATCTTTCTTTTAATTTATTTTCTATTCTGAAATTTAGGGTTAAGGTTTAGCATAATATAACATATTACTATCACAAACAATTATATGATAAGATCTAGTGTCACATATTAGTCACATGATCACACATCATAATGGAAAAAAATAGAAGATTTTGGAAAAAGTAGTATTATATAATATGTTTAAACACATATTAATTTTAAGGCAGATACATGGTCATTTAGGATAGGCCAAAGAAGTAGAGCATGGACAAGTAGTATTAGGTATATAAGATAGACAATCCTGTGCAGAGTTTTCTATCAAGTTCTCTTATGTTACCCAATATAAGGTTCTTTCTCTTTGATCCACTCTAAGTGTTATAGGGCATTTGAACACTAACAATTTTTATTTTTCTTTTCTTTTATTTTTCTTTTGGACGATGAAGAGGCATGTGACACCACAGTCACATAACATGTCACATTGATGTGACATCATAGGCCTAGAACATAGTGGAAGAATCTGGAAGATGATATCAAAGCATATGGAAACAATATGGTAGCCTTGAGTAGGAAATGAGGTAGACATAAGGTTGTAGCATGGACATAAGGGCAGGCATAATTATTAGTAGCATGGATCATGTGTACTTTGTATATATAGAATTCTAATTAAGCAGAGACTCCTTGTCAAGTTCTCTTGTGAAATTCTCATATTATATCTAATTAAGAGATTTACTTATTTGTAAGATCATTTGTCCTTGTGATAAGTGGTTGCCACAACACTAAGGTCTTTTAATTATAACAGAACTAGTTCAATAGCATAGTTACATTTGCAATGATCCAAAAGGGTGTTGAAATCCTCTTTTGTAAAAGCTAACTTGAACTGCTATATATGCAGAAGAATAGATAATGCTTAGTCTATGGCTTAGTTTTAATAAAAGACTTCTGAGAAATGTTGAGAGAGATGGTTATGGCTCAGAAATCAAGAGTTGAAGGTTCAGAGAGCATTCAGGTCAGGTAGAAACAGTCTTCCAACTCTTTTATATAGTCACTAGTCATCTGTGGGATTGTAAAGGTGTTTTCTAAGTTTTCAGTTAAGATAGAGAAAAAGTCAAAGTAACAAATAGTTAGGATATACAATTGGTACTTCTTAGTCCTTCAAAGATCTTAGCAACCAAAACAGCATGTAGGGCATCTTGTTATAACCATATCTTTCTTTTACCAGTTGACTTTGAGATTATGTTACTTAAGCTAAATGAATCCTAATATGAGATCTTATTTGCCTAGACTTGAAACTATGAGTAAAGTCTGCTCTAAGTGAAATTTGACAAGAGCATGTACTGAGAAGGTCTTAAAGGTATCAGTAGTTTCCAAGGCAATGAAGAGTAATAGAATATAAGCATATTTTAACACTAATAGGTATAAAATAGCTCTTATCTATTATTTGACTATGAGTTCTTTTATATGTAATAAAATATAAGATATATAGTTAAGGTCTAAGTAAGGATAAACCTATATTACTGCTGGTTTATACATTGTCTGGCAGTTCATCAAACTATTAACTAGTTATGATCAATCAATCAGTATTATAAAATAAAATGTAGGAAGTTGCCTTCACAATATTATGTCTTAGCTAATAGGGAGATATATAGCAAAGCTCTACAAGCATCAAGAGTACTAATAGTAGGATGTTGAGGAAGTTTTTTTCCTATCTAGGATAGTAGAGAGAGAATGGGAAGACTATGGGTTTAGATTTTCAGATATATTTATTGGGTTATCATTTTTATTGTATTCTTCTATAGACAATACAATGAACCTATTACTAGTTACTCTACATAAAATTCTGATTACTAAAGTTCTTATTTGGATTATTTTATTCCATAGGTTCCAGTTACTGTACTATCTTGATATTTTTCAACATATTTAAGTTCTCTATAAGTTTCTTCCTTTACTTAGTAGTTAATTGTTGGATATCTAATCTTACTAGATATTTACAAATCACATAATTTGGATTTCCACAATGGTAGTATCCTCTAGTTGGTATAAAATAAAGCTTCTGAGTGATATCTATATTTATAGGAATATCTAGTGGAAGTGCTAGCAGTAGTAGATGTAGAGTGTTGATATAATAAGAGTGGCTGTCAAGAAACAGGAATAATTGACAAACTCCATACAGTTTAGTATTAAATAAGAGAAAAGAGATAGCTTATTAAGTTAACTTAGAGGTTTTGTTGGCTTATTTGGCTTGATTTATGTGTCATATAACATTGAACTATATAGAAGGTTTATATTTTCTGGTTTTTCTACTAGTAAGGTTACAATTTGGTTTTAAATAGCTATCTGAAGACAGTAGCAGAGTTTAACTACCACAGTACAAAAGTTGGTATAGTTAACATTTGCAATTAAGATTTGAAATTTATCTAAATATTTCTCTATTATATAGCTCTCTTGGTAATAAGCTATTTCTTTGAGCTTGTTAACTGTTTCAATAACAGCTTTTACAAAATGAACTGCTCACTTGTTTGTGATATCTGAACTTTAAATACACTCTCAGAGGTTTAGGAGTAATTCAGAAGTTCAATAATAATAATAATCAATACAGATGTCAATAATAATAAGAGATAATAATTGATGATTATTACATTCTTTCTTTCTCTTGAACCACCATCTTGTATGGTAGCATCCATAAGAGAAATAAGGAATAAATTCACTTCTACTTCTACAACAATGATTCCTACTCAAAACTTTATATTACCAACTGTGTACCAAGACAATAACATAGGGATGGACATTCCAAAAGGACAATCTCCTGATAATTATGATGATGTGAGAGGTAGATTGCTCTCATTCAATCCTAACATTTCTAGAAACACTTCAATGTTCTCTATGAAATCTTCTGTGGCATATCACAAAAGAATAGAGCAGAACAATGGCATGGTCATCAATGAGGACATCACTAACAATGATATTTCTTTTGAGCTATTGTACAAGACAACTTAGGAGAAAAAACTTTGTCTCAGTATGGTAGCTGAGAACTGGACAAACAAAGGGCCTACTCATGGCACCCATGCTTTCAACACATATCTTCAGCATGATTCTGAAAATCACCCCAATACGACCCCCACTCGAGATACAACTATGCAAAACAAAGAAAGCGTATTTATTAATATTCCATTATCATACGATCCTAATATACCTATGGATCCTGAAATTTGAGGTAAAGGATTCCATTCTATCTCACTCTATAGTTTGATTGAACACATTGTCTCGGATGCCAAAAATATCAAAGATTCTTTGAAATTTATGACAAAATACATTACTAACAAACAAGTTAAACCATCTCTAAGACCAATGAGTTGGATGATTTTAATAGTATTGGAGATGCAGTTTGGAATTTCATCTCATCTGTCTATAATGCTAACTAAGATGCATTGTTTACTAACAATAAATCCTCTACACTCAGAAAGAAAATTGCAGATAAATTCACACCAAAGATTCAACTTGTACTGCAAAGAAAACCCAAGGAAGTCAACAAACCTATCCCAGCTAGTATTGAAAGGATCCCACCATCTATTCTAGCCAAATTCCAGAAGGAGGTTAATATTATCTCCAAATTCTTTAAAAACAAAAAATCAGATAACCCCTCTTTCTCTAAGGCTAAGTTCTATGCTCAAGCCTCTAAGTAGAATATTAGCGCATCAGATGTTATCAAGATTAAGGAAATCTTCCCTTCCATTGAGGTGAAGAAAATTGACTAGATCAACAAAATAGTCAAAGGTCCTTCCAAGCTGAAACCTCATATTCAAATGACCATAAAGGGGCTGTCAAGGAAACAGATTATTATTCCTATAGGTAATGACAATAATGTCAAATTTATGAAAAACTCCTCAATTCACATTACTAACATTAACAGAAATCTTAGGAATGCAAAATCTGAAGTCCTGGTTGATTTCATTTGCTCTGACCCACTAGATATAACTATTGTTACTAACAAAGTTTTGCTTCCTTCTAATTTACTAATCATCAAAAACTATGTAAAAAATTCAGAAAACATTGACTCTTCTCAAGTAAATTCTCCCTGCCTATCTCAAGATTATAGGCATCCCCTACTTCCTGCACAGTAATCTTACAAATTATCTCACCTCAAGTGATGTTGAACTTGTTATCAAGCAGAATCATATTTTTGATGATATTATACTTGCGTCCAAACCAAGAGTAATCAAAGCATCCCCTAAATTGGATATAGCTATCATATAGAGATGCCTAGAGCAGTGCAAAAGCTAAGGATCTCATTAATCAGTGCTTCAATGTTGGAAAGTATATAGCAGCAATCAGAGGAACTAATACTAATTCTGGAATCCCACAATATAAAAATTGCTGGAAATGGGGTCACTCAATATTTTCATGTAGAATCCAAGGTTCAAAGTGCGTCAAGTACAACAAACCACACAAATTGGAAAATCATTGTGAATTTGGCTGGTGTTGTAAGGCCAATGAAAAAACAAATCCACCATGCCTTGAAACAAAGAAAGGCAAATCTTGCCTGCATTCTTTTAAGTGTTTGAACTGTCAAGGCAAACAGTAAGTAGACTCTACATTATATCTGTTCTAGAAGAATCACTTCAATAGAAAGTGGCACCAGAAGAAGTATACTGAGATCCATAAAAACAAGGTCAACTCAATTCGTTCAAATATGAATGGAAATCTTCAAAAATGATCTATAACAACTTGAAGATCTTTTTCTAGAACATCCATAAAAATGCACTAATTATCAACACCATTCTCAAGACTCACTTCCATTTTGATATCATTCTTATGTTATGGAACACTTTGATACTAATATTTTTCTTTCTTTTTATCTATTTTTCTTAATTTTATATTTCTTTTCTTTTGAATTTCTTTTTCCTTTTAGTGACAAGGAAGAGGCATGTGACATTTCAGTCACATGACATGTCACATGATGTGACGTCACAAGCCTAGAACATGATGGAAGGGTCTAGAAGATGATATCAGGGCATATGGAATACACATGGTTGTTATAGCGCAAGGATGTGGACAGACTTTAGGGTTAGGATTAGTGGGCAAGAATAGGACAGTAGTATATTATTAGTCTACAACGGACATAGGGTTAGAGATAGGCACGTGACCTGGAAGTCATGTGAGAGGCTAGAGTAGTCTAGAGCGGTCTGGAAGGACTTAGGGTCTAGAAGGA
>JAJOHK020000998.1:0-17058 GCA_022457215.2 Leucocoprinus gongylophorus
TACAGGAGGAATTATGTATGGAGGATCAATACCCTAACCTTTTTATGTAGTTACCCAACACAAAGGACTACTAAGGAATTGAACCCATAACCTCAAGTAGGTTTGAGGTAGGCATAATATATATGGATAGGGGTCTCTTCCACTATGCCATCTCTCCCCCTATATACTCTAGACTGTGGTCTGTATACATTTATAACTAAATTATTCTAAAGTCAATATTATAAGAAGACCTGTCTCTTCAACCCAGACTCCTTGTATAATATTGCTATCAAATTAGACAATACCTAGTATTATTTAGCAAAGTAGTCAAACACTAGTATACCTCAAAAATATATACTAACAATATTCTTATTAGTCTTGTAATCTAGCTTAGAAACTTGTAAGCTTCTATATTAAACTCTGCTTTTACATCTACAAATATATTCTTTCTTTCTACTATGAGACCTCTATCTCTGGCTAATACTTCTATATCTAGAAATACTTTCTGTTGCTCTTAATCTTATATACTCTCTCTTCCAAACTTCAACAATAATTAATAAATGGAACAAGTCTTTCTTAGCTTTTGTTTCTTGTATATCTAGTTGTCTGTAGACTAGTTTATCTATAACTAAGATAAGATCCTTTAGGCCCTTTTCTTCTTCAAAATAGTCCAAAGAAATCTTTCACAAGAAATTAACTAGTATCTTCTTTATCATTATTTGATCTAAGTTTGAATAACTTTTCTAAGAATACTTTTTCTTAGTTAGTCATCAAATTTTGTTACAAACTTAGAATTACAATCTAGAATTAGATTGCAATCCTACTAGTGGAAAATTAGAGAATATAGACTTCTCAGCCTAATTTAATACTACAAGATAGATAAATTAGATCTAACAAGTAAAAAAAAAATATTTCAGTTAACTCAGTATAGCATTCTAGTATCAATCTTCAATTTTCAAATACCATAAGGTTTTTTAGTTATTTCTATCTCTAAATAAAAGTCATCTATCATATTGTTATCTTTAGACTAGCTATTACTAGTACTTTTTTCTAGTATTTTTTTATAAATATAGATGTAATTCAAAAGCTCTACTTCATCCTATTGAAAGATATCTGTTCTTTACTATTTATTATAATCACCATGATTTATATCTTATATTATATAGATGTTTGTCTTATGAAGAACATATATTAGAGTCTGTTTTATTTCTAACTCATATTTAACTGTACCTTGTATCATCCTCATATATTATTAGTCAGCACCTCATATAGTAGTAGAGGCTTTCTTATTTTCTCCTATTCTGTTTTCTCAAGAGTAACATACTTATTCCTCATAGTCACTAGGTATATATAGTTGTAAATACTATCCTGTATCCTTATGCTTTACTAATTGATCATCTCTCTTATTCTTACTCAAGTCTTTGCCTAAGTTACAATCTGAGCCAAGTCTAAGGTTATAATACTATTATAACATTTGAATCTCAATAGTTCTAAATCAACCATAGAGGGCTATTCTTTTTTTAAATAAAAAAATACTAGCTTAGCTATTAGAGACTTGGAAGAATGTATATGATTAGTGTAAAGATTCTTAGCAAGGAAAACATTAAGCTCAGATTACTTTGTAGATAACAACAAGTAGACTTTGGAAGGCTTAGACTTTATACTAGGCACCAGATCAATAGTATGATTCTACTAATAGTAGTTCAGGAGTTTATTCAAGTTTTTATTAGTAAATACTGATTTGAAATCTTAAACATGTAATAAAAGTTGTAGAGCAATTCTTATAGCAATCTGAGCTTGTTTAAAGACCAATGAGAAATGTTGAGTTGAGAGATTATAGTAGTAGTATGGAGATCTAACATCTTAGAGTCAGAAAGAATCCTTATTATATAAAGGCAATTACTAATCTTAGCAGAGAACTTTATAGTATTAGTATTCAGCAAACTTTTATTTTTTAAAGTCTTTTACTATTGTAGAAAAGGAATTAGAGTAATATATATTAAGTATATATACTCTCAGTTTATTAGCCTTTCAGATCTCTTAATTACTAGAACAGTAGATAGAATAATGAATTATAAGTACTTTCTTTTACTAGTTAACTTTGGGATTGTAAGACTTCAGTCATATAATTCAAGAATGAAGTCTTATTTGCTAAGATTTAAAATTATAAGGGGAGTTTTCTTTGCATGAGTTTTATACTATAGAATAATATCTATTATCTTAGATATCTAGCTAGTCTTATTGAGAGTTCTGTCAACATTATAAACAGGTATAGGTTTAAACAGTTTCTAAGTATTTGTCATGAAACGTTTTGGATACCAGCAATTTTTATTTTATTTTATTTTATTTTTCTGACTTTATAGGGATTTCTTTTTCTTTTGGACAATAAAGAGGTATATGATACTGTAGTCACATAACATGTCACATGACATGACATCATAGGCCTAGAATGTGGAGAAAGAATCTAGAAGATGATGTCAAGACACATATATATAACATGGTAGCCTTGAGGCAAACATGAGGTAGTAGTATGGACTATAAGTACTTTGTATATATAGGACTCTAATTAAGCAGAGACTCCTTGTTAAGTTCTCTTGTGAACTTTCCACTCTAAATCCGATATTAAGAGATTTACTACCCTATGCTATTATAATTCAAAACCCCTAAAGTTGGGTCAAGAAGTAACCTTGTATTGAGGTAACACAAGAGAACTCAATAGAGAACTTTGTACAGAATTATCTACCTTATATACTAAAGGTGCTTGGTCCATGCTAAGCCTTTCTAACCTACTCTAAACTACTATGTGTACACCTTAAGGCCAACATGTGTTGTATATGTTGTATATCATTGTCCTCCCATACCTCTCTTCTAGTGTTTTGTGAATTAACTTTAACCCTAAGTTCTAAAAATTAGAAAAAGAGAAAACTAAATCAAAAAGAAAATAAAAATAAAAAGGAAAGAATAAAAAGAAACTAAGTTCACTTTTCTCAATCCTAACATGTGCAGTCATTTGTCCTTGTGATAAGTGGTTACCACAATAGTAGAACTTGATGACTCTTAAGGAACTCTGTGTTCCACAGACTCCTTTTCTTATTCTCTATTCATTCTTAACTGCAAGCAGTGAGCTCAATGTTAAGAAGAAACTTAAGCCAGACTCTAGGCAGAAAAAGCTTAGCCGATTGCTTGCACGTTTGTCCACATGTGTAATTTGGTTGTATCACCCTGTGTAGACATGGTAGAAAGTTATATTCGTATAGAAGGCTTGTGCTGTAAGATCTCTTTGTGACCTGTCTACACAGAGTAGTGGTGTAGTTCATTAAGAAACATCTAGATTAGGAATTTCCTGCTTAGAGATATTAAACAGGCATTTGATTAGGACAGTAGTTAGTAAGACAGTAAGATAAGTAGTCAGTAGAGAGTGTAGGTGGGACAAGAAGAGTGTCCACTATCACTTACAGAGAATTTACTGCTGTTTAGAATCAACAGCAAGAGAATAAAGAAAGATCATAGTCACTGGAAACAAGACCACAGTGATAGTATACTATTGTTAACAAGCAATGAGAGAATAGATTGGGAGAAATATTTTTAAGAGATCATTGGAAGAACAAAATAGCAGATATTGGTTACATAAATATGGAGGAGATGACAAGAAGATATGGTGAAGAAAAAACAGTTAGAATAATGAAAGAGATAATGGAAAATAATAAAATGATGTTAAAATTACAAAAACAAATAGGAGAGTTGCAAATAGCAAAAGAGAAAGAGAAAAGAAGACAAGTAGAATATAGAAGAAAAGAAAGAGAACAGGAAGAGACAGATAGATAGATGAAGAAATGCAGAAAGAGAAATGAGAAGAAGAGGGAGGAAAGAGAAGAAAAAAAGAGAGTAGATGAAGAATAGAGGAAAATAGAAACAATGAGAGTCAGAGAAGAAAGAAGAATAGAGAAGGAGTGGAGATGGCAAGAAAGAAGAGAATGAAGAAGTGAAGTAAACAGACAAAGAGTGATAGAAGAGAGAAAATGTTTTGAGTACAGAGGATTCGGTTATATAGTTAGTAATTACAAGAATATGGGAAAAGAAGAACCAGTACTGGTGCCTTCAAATAGTTTTGAGGTGTTGAAAGTTAGAGTAATATAGAGAGAGGAAGGGAGTAGTGAAGAAACAACAAAGGACAAAAGGGAAATATTGAGAGAAGAAAAAGCTAAGAGGAGAGTAGAAGGACAAAAGACAGAAGTAGAGAAGAAGAAGGATAAAGCAGGAAGAAGAAGAAGAAGGAGTTGTGACAGAAGTGTTGTTAAATAGTAGGGTAATAGGGTTGGTAATGAGCAAAGAATTTACAAAAATGAATAAGTTTAGAAGAATGAAATTAAAGGGACTAGTTTATGTGAGGAATGTTGATGGCATACTGAATTATGTGGGGCTTATAGTAGATACAGTGGAGATAGAAATATTTTTCAAAGGACATAAGGAGAGAACATTGATAAATATGATTAGGGATCAAAAGTGGAGTGTTATATTGGGTATGCCTTGGCTAGCATGCCATAATCTAGAAATAGACTGGAAAACGGAGGAAATAAAGATAATAAGATGTCCAGAAGAATGTGGAAAGAAGTGAAGAGTAGGAAAGCAGATGAAGCTAGGGTGGAAGAAGCAAGAAAAAAAAGAGAAAAAGAAAGAAATGAGGAGACCAATAATAGAGGAGGAGAAAACAATAGCAAGGATAATAGTAAAAAAGGAGGATAAAGAAGAAGATTGGATAGAGTTAAGGGCAACTGAAGAAATAGTTTCACAAAGATTCCATAAGAATTTGAAGGTATTTGAGAAGAAGGATTTAGAGAGGATACCAACAAGGAAAGTTTGAAATCATGCCATAGATCTCAGAGAAAGATTTGTGCCAAAGAAAGACAAGATCTATCTGTTGTCAAGAATAGAAAAAAAGGAGGTACAGGAGTTCATAAAGGATCAGCTGAGAAAGTGGTATATTAAGCCATCAAAATGCCAAAGAAAGATGGGAAAAAGAGGATGGTACAGAATTATTGGTATTTGAACAGTTGGATGGTCAAGAACAATTATTTGTTACCACTGATTTTGGATCTGATAAATAGTATTATGAAGAAAGTGTTTACGAGAATGAATTTGCAATAGGGTTATAATAATGTGAGAATAAAGGAAGAGGATGAGTAGAAGGCAGCATTCTTGACACCAGAAGGGTCATTTAAACCAATGGTAATATTCTTTGGATTGATAAACTTATTTGTAATGTTCTAGGCAATGATAAATGATCTGTTGAGAGATTTAGTGGTGGAAGAAAAGATAGCAGTGTTTATTGATGATGTAATGGTAGTGATAGAGATAGAGAAGGGACATGATAAAATTGTAGAGAAAGTGTTGAGAAGATTAGAAGAGAATAATTTGTTTGTAAAGCTAGAGAAATGTATATAGAAGGTTAGAGAGGTGGAGTTCTTAGGAGTGATAATAGGGAAAGATGGAGTAAGAATGGAGAAAGAAAAAGTTCAGGGAGTAATAGAGTGGCCGGTACCAAAGAATGTGAAAGATGTGCAGAAGTTTTTAGAGTTAGTAAACTATTGCAAATGGTTTGTCAAAGATTTTGCAAAAATAGTAAGACCGTTATATGAGATGACAAGAAAAGAAAATAAGTAGAATTGAGGAGAGAGGCAACAGAAAGTATTTGAGGAGTTAAAAGAAAAGTTTATACAGAGCCAGTCTTGGTCATACCAGACTTGGACAAAAAGGTGGATGCATCAGATTTTGTTACAGGAGGAGTATTGTCAATGAAGTATAAGGATGAGAGATGGAAGCCAGTGGCTTATATTTCTAAATCGCTAAACAAGGCTAAAAGAAACTATGAAATTTGTAATAAGGAAATGTTGGCAATAATTTGGTACTTAGGGATATAGAGGCATTTCTTAGAAGGAGTCAAGGATTGGTTTGAAATATGAACAGATTACAAAAACTTGGAGTACTTCATGAAGGCTTAGAAGTTGAATCAAAGACAAGCCAGATAGTTATTATATTTGTTAAGATTTGATTTCACTTTGAAGCATGTAGCGGGCAAGAGTATAGAGAGAGCAGATAGTTTGAGTAGGAGAGTAGATTGGGTAGAGTAGATTGGGTAGAGAGAGTGGAAAGAGATAACAAAAATCAGGTAATATCAAAGAAAGAATGGTTAGAGGTTAGAACAATAGAGCAATTAGTAGAAGAACTGGAGGAAGAGATAGTAAAGAAGATAAAGAAGGTGAGAGATAAAGATAAAGAAGTAATAAAGAAGACAGGAGTTAAGACGTTGAGAGATGAGGAATGGCAGATAAAGGAAGGATTAGTATTAAAAGAGAGAAGAGTATATGTTCCAAAGGATAAGAAGTTGAGAGTAGAGATTATTTGGCTATACCATAATATGACAATAACAAGATATGGAGAACAGTGAAAGACAGTGAAACTGGTTACTAGAAATTATTGGTGGCCAGAAATAATAAAAGAAGTAAAGTGATATGTGGAAGAATGTAATCAGTGTCAAAGAATGAAGAATAGAGCAGAGATGCTAGCAGGAAAATTAAGACCTAACAAGGTACCAGAGAAACTGTGGTAACATATATCAGTGGATTTTATTACAAAACTACTAGTATCAAAAGATCATGATTTAATTTTGGTAGTATGTGATAGGTTCTTAAAAATGTCCTACTTTGTGGCAATGACAGAAAAAACAACAGTGAAGAGATCGGTGAGGTTGTTCAGAGATTATATGTGGAAGTTGCATAGGTTGCCAGAGAGTGTAATATCAGTATCAGACAGAGGGCCACAGTTTGTAGTGGGGTTGACAAAGGAGCTGAATAAAATATTGGGGATAAAAACAAAGTTGTCTATAGCTTATCACCCACAGACAGATGGCCAGACAGAAAGAACAAATCAGGAGCTGGAGCAATATTTGAGAATGTATGTCAATTATAGGCAGAACAATTGGTCAGAATAGTTAGCAACAGCAGAATTTATATTCAATAATAAAATGCATATAGCGACCAAGATGTCACTGTTTAAAGAAAATTATAGGAGAGAACCAAAGATGGATTTTAATATTAGAAAAAAGAGGAAGAATAAGAAAGCAGAAGAGTTTGTGAGAGAAATAAAAGAGAGACATGAGAAAGCTAGAGTGGCATTGGTAAAATTGCAAGAGGAAATAAAGAAACAGGTGGATAGGAATAGAAAAGAGGTAGAAAAATATAGGGTAGAAGACAAGGTACTAATTAGTACAAAATCATTAGACCATATATGGTCAGAAAAATTGTGTCAGAAAATGTAGTAGAGTTGGAATTACTGGTGTCATTAAGAATATACCTGGTAGTTAATATAAGGAGAATAGTAAAGTACAGAGAGCAGATTAAAGGACAGAAGAAGATTTCACTGCCTCCTATTGAGGTAGCCAGTGAAAAGGAATATAAAGTAGAAGAGATTTTAAATAGACAAGAGAGAAGAAATAAGATAAAGTATTTGGTGAAATGGAAAGGATATATGATGAAAGAAAATACATGGGAAGGATTAGAGAATTTGAAGAATACAAGGGAGAAGATAGAAGAATTCAAGAAGGGAAGATTTGAAAAAGAAATATAAAGAATAAGATTGAAGAAAAGAAAGGAGATAAAGTTAAATCCAGAGGTAGAAGAGTTCAAGAGAGAGGAATTGCCAAGGAGATATATGGCAAAATTGTTATATGAGTGGGACAATAAGAAATTTGATAAAGAATATTTGAAAAAATTGGAGAGAAATTGGAATAGATGGAAAAACAATAGAAAAGAAGAAGAGAAGAAATATATGAAAAAGCTAGAAGAAAGTTTGAAATAAAATGAGAGGGATAAGTAGAGGAACAAGAGAATCTGAGAGGACAAAAAAGAAGTTCCTCTGAAAGCAGAACCTTAAGAGGAGGATACTGTCATGAGATGCTTTGGATATTAGCAATTTTTATTTTATTTTTCTGACTTTATAAGGATTTCTTTTTCTTTTGGACGATAAAGAGGTATGTGACACTGTAATTACATGACATGTCACATGATATGACATCATAGGCCTAGAATGTGGAGAAAGAATCTAGAAGATAATGTCAAGATATATGTATATAACATAGTAGCCTTGAGATAAATATAAGGTAGTAGTACAGACTATAAGTGTTGTAGCAACCACTCGCCGGAATGGCACTCGTAGTTTGCTTACTTCAGCAAAGCTCTTAGTTGACTATCTCGTAATGGGAATTACAAGAGAACTTGACAAGGAGCTCTAGCTGTATTGATTCTCTATTTATATTACAGGCTCCTAGTCTGTGCTACAACAATATTACTCCTGCTCTAATGTCCATGCATTGTCCTCATGTCCTATTACTCATCCACATGTGTTTTCCTTAAGGCCACCATGTTTCCTATATATGCCCTGACGTTATACCTTTAATCTCTGCTGTATATGTATACACTATGTATACATTATAAAGAACTCATGTCTCTTGACGTTATCCCTAACCCTAACTTCTTCTAGACTCTTCCCAATCCTTCTAGACCCTAAGTCCTTCCAGACCATTCTAGCCTCTATTATATAACTTCCAGGTCATGTATCTATCTTTTATCTCTCTTTTGTTGTAGACTAATAATTATCACTACAATATATACTTATCCAAACCCTAACCCTAGTCCAAGTCTGTCCACACTCTCGTACTATAACAATAAGTACTTTGTATATATAGAACTCTAATTAAGCAGAAACTTCTTGTTGAGTTCTCTTGTAAACTTTCTACTCTAAATCTGATATTAAGAGATTTACTACTTTGTGTGGTCATTTATCCTTATGATAAGTAGTTGCTACAATAGTATTCAGATAATATTTGTTAATGAAAACATCAGTAGCTCTGAAAAACAAACAATAAAGTACAGTGAACCTATTATTTAGTGACTAGAATATATATTTTGCTAGTTATTCTATAAAAAATCCTAATAATTACTTAGACTACTATTTAATTTCTCTTGCTTTATAGACTTTAGTTGCTATATTATTTTAACATTCTTTAACATATTCAAGTCTTCTATTAATTCTTTCTATTATTTAATAGTTAATTACCACATATTAGATATTCACAAACCACATAGTTTGAATCTTCACAACAGCAATATTCTCTTTTACTAATTTTTGAACTTGTGTCTAAACTTCAAGATACCTAATATTTTATGAAACTAAATGTATGCTGAGAATTTAACAATATATACATAAAGCCTAGAAATAAGTGAAAGGCTGTTTTTTTACATAAATTACAAACTTTGTGAATTTTTAGTAATGTTCTTTGAAATGACTAACAATTCTGCTATATTTCAGACTATGATGAATAATATTTTTCAAGATCTCATAACAAGAAAGATTATAATAGTTTATTTAGATGATATTCTTATCTTACTAAGATCTTAAAAAACTACTATAAAGTAGTTTACTATTACATACTATTCAAGCACATCTAACATATCCAACTACATCACAGATAATGATTACCTAAGCTCTACTCTACTCAAAACATCTGTAGAAGTAAATATCCTTTTTCTAGTTTATATATTACTTCTAATATAGATCAATCTGGTTTTATTATATGTTGGATCACTTTATTACTAGCTATATGGCTCCTTATTATGTTCATGAAACTCTAGACTTGATTTCCAAGGACTTTAGTATACTTAGAGTAGTTATCAGTCTTTTCTAATCTTCAAACAAACTTAGTATTAATATTTAAGATATATAGTTATTCTGTAATTTCTTAGCTTGAAAATCATCTAAAATAGTTTATTTCTTGCTACAATTTCTATCTGAAATATAATTGCTATAACAAGTAAAAGTGTAGCTCATCTAATGTTTTCTACAAATTTTCTTATAAATAGTTTTTTTTCTAGATATATTTATTACTTAATATTTACTGAGTTCTTAAAGTCTTGATCCAACATAAGTTATTTTTATATTTTGAAAAATATAAGTTTGACAAATAGTAAATTGAATATCTAGAATTAGTAATTTTTCAAGACTAGGTAGTAATAGACTTTGTTAAGATAACTAAAGTTTGTAAATAACATACTTCATATAATTGTATAAATATAGAAGTATTTTTAGAATTTACCAACTTCTATTGTAGGTTTATTTATAGCTTCTCAAACATAGCTTACTCTCTCTTTA
This sequence comes from Leucocoprinus gongylophorus, assembly GCA_022457215.2. Classification (NCBI taxonomy): domain Eukaryota; kingdom Fungi; phylum Basidiomycota; class Agaricomycetes; order Agaricales; family Agaricaceae; genus Leucocoprinus; species Leucocoprinus gongylophorus. The sequence continues at coordinate 10,183 of JAJOHK020000998.1, forward strand.
ATATTACTAGTACTAATACTACTTGAGCCTAAAGTTTAAACTAGTAGTATATCTTTACTACAAATCTCTTTCAATACTTTTATATCATTCAGAGTTAAAGCAAATAGCTTAAACTTTGTGACTAGAATAGTTTTGTATAACTATAAGATCTATGATAAGGAGATATTAATAGTTATTCAGATCTTGGAAGAGTAGAAATACTTTTTAGAAAATATAAAAACTTCTGTAGAAGTTTGGATAGACTATAATAATTTAAAGTACTTTATAATAGTCAAGAAACTCAACCATAAATAAGTACAATAGTTATTATACTTTATCTAGTTTGATTTTATATTACATCATTATCTTAGTAGATTTATGGATAAGTTTGATATTTTATTTCAAAGGTCTGACTATAACACTAGCTCTTATAACAATAAAGATGTAATACTGATCAAGCTGAAGTTGTTTTACTTTTTAAGCTCTAGAAGGTATAGCAGTAAAAGGTGAGGAAAAGACTTTGCTAACAGATATTTACTATAGAAATTAGTTAGACAAGTAAGAAAAGACAATAGTAAAATTTACATAAAAGCTTCAATATTTATCTATGAAGTTGATATATATTACAGAGTAGTTTAAAAATAATAGTTTGTTCTTATTCTAGAGTAAAGTTTCTATTTTTAACATTCTAAATCTCTACTACTCTATTATCTCCTTCTATTATAATTTGAGAATAACAAAATATACAAGACAATAAAAGACTTTTGAAACTAATATTATAAAACTACTAGTAACCACAAATATCAAGATATGTCAGTTAGTATATTAGTATTTACAACTTGTATATAAAGGCAAAATTCATTTAATATATTTGTCTATTAGTGAGTTGTATCCTTTTTCTGTTCTAAATATAAAATAGAAAATAATCAGTATAGACTTTGTTGTAAAGCTCCCAAAATCTATGAGATTTAATATAGTAATGATATATTAATATTTTATCTTTTATAATAGACTTATTTAACATTAAAACCTTATAGTTATTTGGTTTTATTTGTATTAAACTCTACAGTTATTTGTACTTATTTTTATTATTTATTTATTTCTCCTCAAACTTTACAAAATATTCAGACTTTTATATAGAGTTTTCTTCTATTTTATATCTAAGACTAGTAATTACTTTATAATAAGTTAAGGTGTCATATACAAGTCCACCTGTCCAGAAAACTACATCCCCATGGTGATGCCACCTTGAATAGGAGTATCTCCGTCATGGAAGACGGAATACCCGGAGGGTTGCAGCACCACCATGAGATGTGTTGCGAGAAAGGTGGCTGCCGTGGAAGGCAGGCTTGTATGTATCAGACTCAGTCTTCCATGACAGAGTTAATCCTGTCAGTGTCTCAACACTGAAACTTCTGCTCAGGATAATAGGGGTATTACTACTGAAACCTTGAGTATCTCCTATACTATCACTTTGTATATAAGACTAGTAGTTACATTGTAATTCGCTAGTCTGATAATCAACAAAGATAAACTCTCATTGAACTCAATCTCCGGTGTTCAATGGTGACACACCAATCAGTACTCACTCCCACTCGGACTTTCCCTCCTTCATCTGAAGTTGCGACCACACGGTAGACAGACAGCACAGCACATAAGCTGAAGCCAAGGTCGTTCCACAAGTCTGCTCATCTCCGAGTCTATTTTGCAGACTTCCACCCCGGTGTGAACTGCGCCTAACATAAGGTTAAGATTATTCTAAAAAGTCTGTATCTTTTTTGGGCTTTGATAAGTTTCTATACTTGTCAAACTTTATATCTTCTTTAAACCTTTACTTTTCAAGTATAGATTACATTTATATTATGACTTAAGTCCTTTAGAGTAAGAACAAAGACAACTCTTATATTGGAGTACACAAGAGAACTCAATAGAGTTCCTTCTACTAGTTAGTCTACCTTATATATCTTTCTATCATGATCTATGTTAAGCTATTCCTAACCTACCTTAAAAGCTATGTAGTAATTATAAGACCAACATACATTTATCATATTGGATAATGTTATCCTGTTCTGAAAACTTCTACCTCTTTCTCTCTGTCACCTGATATGTGACTGTGTCATACTTTTGTCTTCTTTGTTCTTTGTCTATAAGATAAAAGAAAAATAAAATAAAATAAAATCCAAGTCTATTGTTCTCAATTCTGACAATTTAACAGTATTATCAAGCTATCTTTTCTTATAGTTATATTTTATTTCTTTGGTAATAGCCTAAACTATGTTATGTTACTCTCTTAGTTAAACTTGGACTTTTTTCTGTTTTATTATTTGCTTAAATCTCCATATTTGTCAAGATCATTGATGGTGGACTTCATTTATTTTCTTTCTTTTTATTTTTCTTAGTCTTTTATTTTCTATTTTCTATTTTTAGAACAACTCGGGTTAGGGGTTATCAGTCACACTGTCACATCAGTCACAAATTGATGGCGTAGTCACAAGACTGATCATGGGACTTGGAAGAATGAAGTAGAAAGTTCTGGAACAAAGTGATGTCATATAGCATGGATAACATATGCTGGCCTCATGTCATACTCATGGTCATTTAGGGTAGGGTGCACAGTAGTTAGCACGGACCATGAGTAGTAGTATATAAGGTAGACTACTTTGTATTAGGAACTCTATTGAGTTCTCTTGTATTACTCAATACAAGAGTTGCTTCTTGACTTAACCCTTTGAGTCTTGAATCATAACAATATCCATTTTATTTCTGGACTTTTAAGTTAAGAAATTTCTAAGTAGTTTAAAATTACTAACTAACATACTGGTTCTATCTGTGTGTTATATCTGTTAGGCTAACAACACTTCTACTCTGCTCTGTTTAATATTTTGTAGAGATACAAACTCTGAAAAACTCTGAAATTTTCACAATCTTGCTATTTTTCTTTTTCCAAATTCTCTGCTACTTTGTTCAAGTAGCAGATAAAGTCTCAATTCCTTTATTATGTCTTTGGAGATTTTTAGCTCTTTCATTTAATCAAAACTCTAATGATTTCTGCAGTTTTTAGAGTATTTTCTGAAATATATTCTTATTTCTCTCTGTATTACACTCTAGAATTTGTATATTTATTCTTCCAGATTCTCTATGCTCAAATATCAATTTGTTAAGCTCTTATATCCAATTAATTTTTAGATCATTTATTAACAGGTATATGTTAAGGGTAATTTATACTTACTAGTAATATTTGCAAATAGTATAAAAGATAGAATAGATGAAGTGGCTAGACAGAAGGTAGTAGCAGAAAGAAGTTAGAAGTAGTACTTATGTAAATAAGACAATTTGAACTTCAATAGAAGATATTACATCTAACTTAATCTCATTGCATAGTTGTATTTTGGAAAAAGCTTCAATACAAGAAGTATTTTCTAATAATAATGTTAGATGTGTAAAATACTTGATTAGATGGAAAAACTTTATAATAAAATACAATATCTGGGGAAAAAAGGTAAACTTAAAGAATGTAAAGGAAATAGTATCAGAATTTGAGAAAAGACTGAGTGTAAAAGTTGAAAAATAAGAAAGGTTGAATAAAGTAGAGGAAAAGAATTTTAAGAAGAAAGGACTATTAGAAAAGTATATAGTTAAGATGTTATATAAGTGGAATAATGGAAAGTTTGAAGTAGAATATTTAAGAAAGTTGAAAAGAGACTAGAGAAAGTAAATATTCATTTCTTATTATTTATTATTTATTTTTCAATTTCTTTTTTTAGACTTAACTAAGAGTATAATGGTCACAAATATCACAAATGAAAATATAACAAATATTATAGTCACAGTCACATAATTATATAATTTAGTAGAATATTATAGAAACTTGTTATATCTATTCCAACTTATAGATAACATTTTCTTTCTTATCTATACTTTCAACTTCTTCTAGTATAGATCAACTATCTTTATTCTTTCTCAGGTATTCTTACTGAACTCTTGTTAACTTTATAAACTTCTATCTCTGATATCTAAGAATTATCAGTATCTAGGGTAACTTGTTTAGCTGTCTCTATTTCAGATAATTATCCTAGGTAGTATACAATTACAACTCAAAGATCTTAGAGTTAATATTACAAACTTCATTCAGTTTGTATCTCTACAACCAGTGAACTGATTTTTACAAACTAAGTTACACTGTAAAGCCCCAAATAAGAGCTAACAGCACATATACAGGATATACAAGAGTGACAACAAATAACTGAGATATCAGATCATTAATAACTATAGAATCTTTATTTGCTAATATCTTATAAATAACTAGATAGATTCGCACAATCAAACTTGCATTGGAAAGTATTCATCAGACTATTTTTGATGATATATAATAAATCCCATAACAATAAGTATACATAGAGATATAAACATATCAATGTAGTAATATAATTAGTTATCTTTTAAAATTAGCCTGACTGTTGTGATAACCACTAGACACAAGGTCCAATGATAATACAAGCAGTAAAGCTCTTAGTTAAGCAATCAAGTGGGAAAAAGCACAAGAGAACTCAACAAGGAGTCTCTGCTAAATTAGAATCTTATTTATACTGTTACAGGTTAGTCCATGCTACTATCTCATGTTTGCCTCACATCTTACTCAAGGCCACTATATATATACCATATGCTCTGACATCATCTTCCAGATTTTTCTACCCTGTTCTAGGTCTATGACATCACATCATGTGACCTATCATGTGACTGCAATGTCATATGCCCCTTTATCATTAATAAAAAGAAAAAGAAAAAGAAATTCAAAAGAAAAGAAATATAAAATCAAGAAAAAAAGAAAAAGAAAAATGTTAGTGTTCTATAACACTGACAGCTGCTATGACAGATGATAGCTTCCATCAGGTACAAGTTTTAATCATATGATAGCAATAGCTTATATATAGACCATTACTCTTTTGTATATATACTTCTGTATCTAAGAATTAAACCTCAAACTTAACAATATCAATTTATATCAATTATTCCTATTAATACTACTCATCACCTATTATTATTATCTTCTTATACTGAATCTCTGAAACACCATTAAGTTTAAGCATCACAACTAGTGAGTAGCTCATTTGTGATAGTTGATTAATAAATAAAATTTTATATTAGGATTAATACAAGAAAACTTAATAAAGAATTCTGTATAGGATTGTCTATCTTATATACCTCAGACTACTGGTTTGTGCACTACTACTTTAGCTTACTCTAAATGACCATATATCTACCTCAAGGCCACCATATGTATAACATATGATATGATATCATTCCTTTCAGAACCTTCTACTATTTTCTATTATAGTATATAATCATGTGATAGTGTGATAGTGACCTGTGACATCCTACTGATTCCTAACTCTAGTTTTAAAAATAAAATAGGCTGAAAGAAAAATTAAAATAAAATAAAATAAAATCCAATCTTTATATTTCTAACATATACTTAGTATATAAACTGGTAGTTTATACATTATCTAAGAATACAGAAAATAGGTTGAAACAATTTTTGGCTTTAGCTTATATACTATATCTCTATTAGTTATACTAGTCATATATTTCAGAATAGGGCTTGAAGACTTAGCAGGTAGAAAACCACTAGAAGATAGTAAGGTATATCACTACTAACACTGGAGATTTGGGTGTTAGTTTTAGTCAATTTTCAGGATAAGCTAGTATAGTATAAACTACTAGATTATATACTAGATAGTATATCTAGGATAGCTATTTGGAATATAAACTACTAAGTGAATTATCCTGTACACTAGTAATTCTTGGATATTAGGGAATGAAGTCTATAGAATTAACAAAGGTCTAACAAGGATATTTAAGGTAAACTAGAGATGTGTAATCTATACCAGAAGAGATTAAGAAGTATAGATAAGGGATAGGAAGTTCTTTATAGGTTAGGATAGATATAGTTAGAAGACAGAATATAACAGTTTACACTATAATAGCTTATCCTAAAAATTGACTAAAACTAGCAATAATTTTTTAGTATCAGTGACAATATATCTTGTTATCTTCTAGTAGTCTTTATTATTCTAAGTTCACTAAGTTTTCTTCTGAAATATATAACCAGTGTGACTCATAGAGGTATAGCTCATAAGCTGAAGCTGAAGATCATTCTGAACCTATCTTTTATATTCTTGGATAATATATAGTAGCTTATTTGGACTTCTGAGAAACCTTATTAGATCTTAGATAACAAGATGTAAATTACATTATTATCATATACTATCTAACTTCATCACAGAATAAATACTTACCTAAGCTCCACTCTACTCAAAATATCTGTGAAAATAGATATTATTCTTCTAATTTGTATACTACTTTTAGTACAAATCAATCTAGTTCTTTTTTATGTTTAATTACATGACTTCTTATGATCTCTATGGAACTCCAGACCTGATTTCCAAGGACTTTAGTGTATCTAGAGTAGTTATCCATCTCTTCTAATTTTTAGATAGTCTTAGTACTAGTATTTAGAATGTATAAATATTCTATAGTTTCTTAGCTTGGAAATCAACTAGTATAGTACACTGTTCTGAGTATTTATGCTTGGAATTTTGACTTCCTCTATGATTCACTTCTTATTACAATTCTCTTCCTAAATATAACTATTATAATATGTAGAGATATAGCACATCTGCTAAAGCTAAGATTATTCTGGATTTATATTTATCAGATAATTGTTATAAGACGAGAGTGTGGACAGACTTTGGCTAGGGATAGGGTTAGCTGGACATATATAAGTATTATAATTATTAGTCTACAACGGACATAGGGTTAGGAGATAGGCACGTGACCTGGAAGTCATGTGATAGAGTCTAGAGCGGTCTGGAAGGACTTAGGGTCTAGAAGGATCGG
>JAJOHK020000999.1:0-17026 GCA_022457215.2 Leucocoprinus gongylophorus
TAATGAATAAGACCAGTGCGCTGTGCAGAGATGAGGTTGGTTGGATGAAACCCGTGTTAAGATTCTCCTCAATGAATTCCTTCAGAGCCTCTTATTCAGATGCTGAAAGAGAGTATATAGGGTCAACTGGAGGTTGAGCATCTTCTTCCAGATTGATTTTGAGGTCATAAGGATAATAAGGAGGAAGAATTTCAGCTTTAGTTTTACTGAAAATGTTGGCAAATTTGTGATACTCAGAAGGAATGTTGGACAGATCAGGAACTTCTGCAAGTTTTGTGGAGTTAGCCTGAATGTCCAAAAAATAAAGACAGAGTTCAAAATTGTAGGAGCCCAGAAGTTTTAATATGCGTAAGAATGCTACAGTACCAATGATAGTGATGTTAGGTCACTTAGAGTTAGATATGGAGGTCTCAGATGCAGGTATGGAAACTGCGGAGTCCAATGATTGCAGAGGAGTGTCCAAAAATGACAGAGATGCCAATGGTGTGTTGGCCGCGACGCGAGAAGGAGCAAGATTTTCCTGCAAAGATGGATGGAAGTTTATCGACCTATTTACCCAGTCAATCAGTGGATTGTGTCGGGCGAGCCAGTTGTATCCAAGGACCAAAGAGTAGGAAGAATCAAGCAGAGTGACATAGAAGTCCAGATTCATACAATTACCGGTGGAAAATATTATGGGCAAGTTGGCAATTTCGGAGATGGTGCTGTTTGATGGCTCATCAAACAAGCGGAGAGCAACCGGAGGAGTTGCGGATGTCTTCAGGTAGTGAGTATCCACAAATTTAGAGTCTACAAAACAATGAGTAGACCCGGAGTCGACGAGAGCTCGGAACAGGATTTTATTAAGGTGATCCTGACCAAGGATCAAGGGAGAAGTAAGGAAAACGAAAAGCGAATGAGAATCAGAAAGAGTGGATTGTCAAGATGGCTGACGATAGACTCTATTTTATTTTCCCTTTTCATTTTATTTTATTTTTATTTTTCTATTTTTAGAACAACTCGGGTTAGGGTTTATCAGTCATGCTATCACATCAGTCACAAATTGATGGCGTAGTCACAAGACTGATTACGGGGCTCGGGAGAAGGAAGTAGAAGGTTCTAGAACAAAGTGATGTCATACAGCATGGACAACACATGCTGGCCTCATGTTATACTCATGGTCGTTTAGGGTAGGATGCACAGTAGTTAGCACGGACCATGGGTACTAGTATATAAGGTAGACTACTCTGTACTAGGAACTCTATCGAGTTCTCTTGTGTTACTTAATATAAGAGTTGTTTTTTTATCCTACTCTAAGGGTTTAAGTTCATAACACGGATGTGTTGAGTCGAATTGGACTCGTTGCTACACAGGGGAGTTCAACGCGACCCTCAGTCTGTGTGGAGTCCTGGGGGTTGCTCTCTATTTTTCCAAGGGTTTCTTGGAGGCAGTTGCCAGAAAATCAGCAGTTGCTGAAGCACCACGGCCTTTGAGAGAGACTGTGGTCTGCTTCTTGGGACAGGAGTCCAACTTATGGTCTCCTGCACCACAATAGAGACACAGCTTGTTTTCGAGACGCTTCTTGCACTCGTTACTGGTCAACTTGCCATTGCTGGCCAGCTTGGAAGAGAGGTCCACCCGCGGAGTGTTAGGTTGCTTCTTGGGAGCGGGGGACGGAGATGGCTTGGAGGAAAGGTTCTTGGCAGACGAGGCCGCTGAAGACAGATTTGCCTTGTTCTGGGAGGTTGTGACAGAACCGGAGGTAGAAACTTTTCCTTGCTTCCAGGAGTGAGACTCGAGGGCCTCTTTCTCCGCCTGCCTTGCATGGTGGCATTTGTGGTCTCTTTCCCAGTAGCGGTGATCAATAGTCATCGCTAAGGCGTACATATCCTGGAATGAAGTGGGTTTTCCTTGTTCCTAGGTGGAGATAGGATCCTGGATCCGATTGGGGAGCCCCTGGTAATAGCGATGGCACAGAACACTATTCCCCCAACCTAATTGGGAGGCATAGCACATGAAGTCCACATTGTAAGTGGAAATCTTATCGCTAGGCTTCATGTAGAGATTATCCAACATGTTGGCCGCTTTACCAACAGGGTCTGAAAGACCAAAATGTCGGCGTAGTTCGTCCACAAATAGGTTCCAGTCGGAGAGCCAGTCTTGGAGAATGCCCTGGTCTTCTTGGTTGAGGCCCACCTCAAACCAGTCCTGGGCTACTTCCATAAGATAGGTCATTGCGAAGTTGATTTTTGCAATGTCCATGTCGAATTGCGCCAGATTAGCATGGAAATATAGCCTGCATTGAAACAGGAAATTATTGAGCTTGTCGGGCTCAGTGCCGCTGAAAGTGTCAGGGATGCGGGCTTTAGTTCCTCTTGAATTAGTGTTAGGTCCGGGAGTCTGATTAGTGTTGAGAGTGTTAGCAAGTCGGCCGAGTACCTCGGCCAATTGTTCATTAGTATTTTCACTCTGACGGGATTTTGACCATGAGCGAGTAGAGGAAGTAGGTCTATTAGCTGCTAAGTTAGTATTAGGATTAGTAGTGGGAGCATCCTCCCAATTAGGGTCATTGTCTGCAGGGACGATACTTGGGCCAGGAACAGGCGAAACTGTCCGGGCAGGTTGGATTATACTAGAGGGAGATCTCAGAGATAAATGGCCTCGTTGATGGATTCGTCTTGAGCGTCGTGGCGCATTTGGCGGATAAACCATCTGGTCGCTGAAACGCGAGATTGTGTTGAAGAGTGTCCCAAGTGGTGGGACCAGAGTTGAAGAGTTATGGCGAGAGGAAGCCATTTGGACTTTTGAAGTGCGAAGTCAAGTAGGTTGCAGATGGAACTGCAACAGAGAGTCAAGCAGGCGGAACTGCTCAGGAACGACAGCAGACTTGGGAGTCTGATAATACTGTCAGGCGCGGTTCACACTGGGGTGGAAGTCCGCAGAATAGACTCGGAAATGAGCGGACTTGTGGAATGATCTTGACTTCAGCTTATGTGCTGCACCGTCTGTCTGCCATGTGGTCGCAACTTCAGATGAAGGAGAGAAAGTCCGAGTAGAAGTGAGTACTGATTGGTATGTCGCCATTGAACACCGGAGATCGAGTTCAATAAGAGATTATCTTTGTCGATTATCAGACTAGCAAATTACAGTGTAACTACTAGTCTTATATACAACTGATATTATAGGAGATGCTTGGGGTTTCAGTGGTAAAACCTCTATTACCCCGAGTGGAGGTTTCAGTGTTGAGACACTGATAGGAGCAACTCCATCATGGAAGACTGAGTTGAATAGGAGTATCTCCACCATGGAAGATGGAATACCCGGAGGGTTGCAGCACCACCATAAGATGTGTTGCAAGAAAGGTGGCCACCGTGGAAGGCGGGCTTGTATAGTTCAGAGGTGGCATCACCGCGGGGATGTAGTTTTCCGGACAGGTGGACTTGTATATGACACTAAACCACAGATATCCAACAAAAAAAAGAAAACTGTCAAACCTACTTTTGTTTCTCCTCTCCCACCTCTGATCCCAGCTAAATCACAAAAAGAAGTTAATGAAATTTCAAAGTATTTCAAGAAAAATGACAAATCTTCTATAAAGAAATCCTACTATCAAGATCAAAGAAGATGAACTTGACTTATTTTATCTTTCTTTTCATTTTTTATTTTCCTTTCGATTTATTTTTCTATTTTCTATTTTTAGAACAACTAGGGTTAGGGTTGATCTGTCACACTGTCACATCAGTCACAACCTGATGGCATAGTCACAAGACAGATCACAAGACTAGGGAGAATTCAGTAGAAGATTCAAGAACAAATGACGTTATATAACATGGATACTATATGTTGGCCTTATGGACTACACATGGTTGTTTAGGGTAGAGTATACAGCAGTTAGCATGGACCATCTGTAGGACTATATAAGGTAGACTAGTTTGTAGAAGAGTTCTTTATCAAGTTCTCTTATGTTACTCAATATAAGAGTTGTTCTTTTATCCCACTCTTAGGATTTAAGATCATAACACCTATGCCCAGGCCTCTTCTTCAAAACAAGTTTCTTCTTCTTCTACATCAAGCATTATAATAAATATACTCAAACTCAAGGAGACATTTCCTAGTCTTTCCAACAAGAAAATTAATTTGGTCCAAAAAGTTATCAATGGTTCAAGTAAGAAGTCTAAACCTAAAATTAACATGACCACCAAAGATCCTTCTTGAAAGCAAGTCATTGTTCTAATGAATAATGATCTCAGCAAAAGATTTATCAAGAATTCATCAACTTATGTCATCAATTTAAACTGTGCTCTTAAGAACATCTGGTCAAACACCATTACTGACTTCATCTGTGCTGATAATAAAGGAGTCATCATCACTACTAACAATATCTTGTCTAACACTGATCTCCAGGAAATAGAAAAATACATTAAGAATTCTCTTTTATCTAATGCAGATAGTATCTCTTCACCAAGGCTTCCACAATTGAAGTCCTACTAGGCATTCCATATTATGTCAACAACTTGAACTCTTGCATATTCTCTAATGATATTAAATATATCTTCAAGAATAACCATATTTTCAATGACATAGTCCTTGCATCTAAACCTCGCATTATCAAATATCAAAGTATCTCCCTAGATGTTTCAATGTTAAGAGCATTGTCACTACTATAAGAGGAGCCAACATGAACCCAGAAGTTCCTCAATGCAAGAATTGTTGGAAGTAGGATTATATAGTAAGGGTTTGCTGTATTCAAGAGTCTAAGTGTGCCAAATGCAATGAGTCTCATTTAACAGAGCACTACCATCATTTTGCATAGTGCTGTAAAGCTAATAATAAAATCAACCTACCTAGGCTCAAAACTAAGAAGAGTGAATCTTGTCCACATTCATTCAAATGTCTCAACTACAAAGGCGATCACTGTTATAGAATACTTTGGACCTAATATTTTATTTTTCTTTTATCTATTTTTCTTTTGATTTTATATTTCTTTTTCTTTTAGGACGATGAAGAAGGCACGTGACAAGGAAGTCACATGATGTGATGTCATAGGCCTAGACCATAGTGGAAGGATCTAGAAAATAATGTCAGGGCACATGGAGTATGCATGGTGGCCTTAAGTAAGAAGTGAGGTGAGCATGAGGTTGAAGCATGGACAATAGGGCAGGTCTAATTATTAGTAGCACGGACCATGAGACATTTGTATAAATAGGACTCTAATTAAGAAGAGGCTCCTTGTCAAGTTCTCTTGTGAATTCCCCACTTGATATCCTACTAAGAGATTTACCGCTTGTGTGATCATTTGTCTTTGTGATAAGTGGTTGCCACAACAATCACCTTGCTGACTCCAATGAGTGTCCATTCTGGAAACATCACTTCAATAAGGAGTGGTATACAAAAGAATATACCAAGCTCAGGAAAACCAAGAGAAACTCAATTCATTCAAGTGTGAATAGTAATGAAATATAATTTTTGAAAATCTAAAAAGTTTTTCTCAGAACATTTGGAAAAACAATTTTATCATCAATATGATTCTCAAAATCTATGCTGACTTTGACATTATTTTCATTCAAGAACCTTCATAGAATTCAATTCATTTTGTTTCTAGTAATTATAATGATGAAGGTGAATCGCTTATAGGGATTGTCAACTACCCCAACTGGATCACATTTGCTAGACCTTCTGTTTCATTGAGCGATCTTGCAAGAGTGGCTATATTCATTAACATCAGACTTTCTTCTTTTTGTTTTTCTTTTCACAAAGATATTATTGATCACAGAGATATTCTTTTAGTTTCTTTCTTCAACAAAGGCATCATTTTCTGGCTTATGAATGTTTATTCTGATTTGTCTCATACTTACTGCAATCAAGTATCTCAAGGATACAGAATTTGATCTTAGAAATCTCTTGGTTATGATGGGAAATTTCAATATTCATGATAGTTTATAAGATCTGTCTTTTAGTTATTATTCATCTATTAATAACAATCTTTTCACCATAGCTGATTTGTTCAACTTATCTCTTTCTTATTCTTCTGATCCAGTTCCTACTAGGTATTCAGACAATCCTAGTAAATTGAACTCAGTCATTGACTTGATATTCTTACAAAGCAGTTCCTCTGAGTTAAACACTCATCATATTCATCTAGATTGGTGCTGTTCATCAGATCATGCTCCTCTTATAGTCACTATTCCTATTGTTGAAGAATATGTAGAAAAGAGCAAACAAACAATTGCCAAAACAGCAAAGAGAAAGCCAATTTTGTTAATAAGATTGCAACATCCTTCTTATATATGGATACTTCAACTATCTCAAATATAGATGAGTTGGAAGAAGTTGTTTTAAAATTTGTACACATTGTTGATTGAGCTTGGTTCAAATACTCGAAACCAGTCAGAATTACCAAGCACTCCAAAAGTTGGTGGAACAACAAGTGTAGTCAAGACCTTGCATTATATTGTTCATCCAGAAGCATATAAAACTAGAAAGCTTTCTGGAAGATGGTCAAGAGTATGAAAAGGGAATTTTTTGATTTGAAAATTTAAGAAATTGCCAACAAAAAATGAGACCTATGAGAGCTTATAAACTAGGTCAATTAGCATAAGCTCCCTGTGATTGAAACAATAAAGCACAATGGGAGTCTATGTTTAGAACTAGATGTCTTTTGGCAAGCCCTCCACTCATCTTTCAATTCAGCTTAATTCTAGACAGTAGATGGAATGATTTTGAATGAACTTGGTTCCTTTTTGTCTTTAACATGGCTAAAATTTTCAGAAGAAGAATTTATATGAGCTATTGGCAACTATTGCAATTCTTTGTTCCCTGAACCTGACAAGTTATTGTGGGATCACCTTAAGCATATCATTAAAGTCAAAGTGTGCTTAAGAAATGTTATTTACATTGCTAACATGTGCTTTGAACTTGGGTATTGGCCTAGTCATTTCAAGATATTGTCGACAATTATCATTCCTAAACCTAACAAAGCATCCTATGACTCACTCAAGTCATTTCAACCTATTGTCCTTCTTAACACCCTAGGCAAACTTATCGAAAAGATCATTGGGGAAAGGTTACAGTTCCAAGTTGTCAATAACAATTTTATTCACTATAGTTAGCTAGGAGGACTTAAATTTAAATCTACCTCTGTGTTGTGGCAACCACTAGACACAAAGTCCAATAATTACACAACAAGCAAATCTCTTAAGACAGATATCTAGTGGGAATTTCACAAGAGAACTTGACAAGAAGCCTCTTCTTAATTAAGGTCCTATTTATACAAATGGTTCATGGTTCATGCTACTAATAATTAAACTTGCCCTATAGTCCATACTTTAATCTTATGCTTGCCTCACTTCTTACTCAAGGCCACCATGTATACTCCATATGCCCTAATATTACCTTCCAGATTCTTCTACCAGGTTCTAGGCCTATGACATCACATCATGTGACATGTCATGTGACTTCCCTTGTCATGTGCCCTTTTCATTGTCTCTAAAGAAAATAAAGAAAAATAAAATAAAATTGTTTATGTCCAAAGCGTCTCATAACACTCTGATGCAGACATTGCACTTACATACTTCATTCGCACAGGATGAATCAAGAATTTGATAATAAGCACACTGGCATTTGACATTGCTCAGTTTTTTCCATCACTAAATCATTGTCTTCTCACACCAATCTTAGGAAAAACTGGCTTTGATTCAAAAGTTATCAACTTTTTCTCCAATTATCTTATAAATAGAAAAATGTCTTATTTTTGGAACAATTTTTCTTTTTGTTTCTACAATATTAATGTGGGAGTGGGCCAAGGCTCTGCCCTCTCCCCTATTCTTTCTGCTTTATATCTTTCTTCTTTTTTTCATATTCTGGAAAAAAGATTAAAAATTCTTGATCTTAAAATTTCTATTTTATCCTTTGTCAATGACAGTCTCCTCATTTCACAAAGTAAATCCTTTTATACTTTAAATGCTCATCTTTTCAATAGCTACAATGTAGCTTCATAACTTCTTTTGAAATTCAGTCTTTTTATAGAACACTCAAAGACTGAAGTCTTTTACTTCTTCAGGTTGCATAACAACTTCAATCCTTCCTTTCTGGACTTATCCTCTATTGGCGGACCTTCACTTGTTCCAAAGGATACTTGGTGATATCTAAGATTCATCTTTGATAGAAAACTCAGTTTTCATCAACATATCAATTTCTATGCAAATAAAGCTATTTTGACAGTCAAATGTATGAAAATCCTCGGCAACTCAACTGGAGGATTAAATCTGCTTCAAAAACAACTATTATATAGAAGTTATGCCTTTCTCATAGCCTTATATGGCTTTCAATTATGGTTTTACCACAAAGCCTTCCTATCGTATCCTCTGAAGACCTTGGGGAAACTTCAAAGGAGAACAGCTATTTGGATATTAGTGTTATGGGACACTTTAGACATGAACAATTTTATTTTATTTTTATTTTATTTTCTGACTTTATAGAGATTTTGTTTTATTTTTATTTTTATTTTGGATGATGAAGAAGCATGTGACACTGCAGTCACATGACATGTCACATGATGTGACGTCATAGGCCTAGAAGGTGGTGAAAGGATCTAGAAGATAGTATCAGTGCACATATATACAACATGGTGACCTTGAGGTGAACATGAGGAAGAGGCATAGACATAAGGGCAGGATTAATTATTAGTAGCACGGACCATGAGAACTTTGTATATATAGAACTCTAATTAAGCAAAGACTCCTTGTTGAGTTCTCTTATGAAATTCCCACATTATAACTCTACTGAGAGATTTACTCGTTAGTAAGATCATTTGTTATTGTGATAAGTGGTTGTTACAACAATTAGAAGTATTCAAAATATCTCCTTCATACAGTATTGAAGCTATTGCAAGGCTTATCCCTATTCATTTACACCTACAGAAACTTAGTAGAAGATCTTAGTTAAGAGCTCATTCTCTTTCTGCTAATCACATTCTTAGATCATTAATGGGTAACAGTTTTGATGTCCCTAACATTCCTTCTCATCCTCATCATCACTCGTTGTTACTTAACTTACTTACTAAGCATCACCACGGCCTCATCAAGGGACACATTATTGACATGGATAACAGGTTCAACAAGGTTTTTCTCTCATTTGACCCTCTTAATCCTAAGCTTTGTCCTGGTAATAGAATCATAGACAATTTTTCTAACTGTTTTTCTTTTCATCTATTTGCTAAAAGTAGTAATCGTTCTTTCAAGCTTTGCCTTCAACAATTGGATGCTCTTGCCATTGAATCATCCATCTCTGTGACTAATGCTCTTGTAATAACAGATACTAGTGTCAGGAACAATGTCACTGTTATAGAGCAAAAGTGTGGACAGACTTTGGCTAAGGTTAGAGTTAGCTGGACATAGATAGATAGTATTATTATTAGTCTACAACGGATGGAGAGCACGTGACCTGGAAGTCATGTGATATAGACTAGAGTAGTCTAGAGTAGTCTGGAAGGACTTAGAGTCTAGAAGGATTGGGAAGAGTCTAGAGAAGAGTTAGGGTTAGAGATGATATCAAGGAACATGAGTTCCTCATAGTGTACACATGGTGCACACATGGTGATGGAGATTAAAGAGTATGATGTCAGGATACATGGACATGGTATGGTGGCCTTGAGGTAGAAGCATGGTAGATGAGTAATAGGACATAAGGTAAACACATTGTTGTAGCACGGACCACCTGTAAGTTATATAAATAGAGGAGCAATGCAGCAAGGGCTCTTTGTTAAGTTCTCTTATAATCTCCATTACTAGATAGCCTTCTGTGAGCTTTGCTGAAGTAAGCATACTACAAGTGCTGTTCCAGTGAGTGGTTGCTACAACAGTCACGTCTTCTATTGCTTATATCCATGTCCATAACAAACCTGTGGTCAAGATCCTTCACCACACTGTCAACATTACTTCTATAGAAGCAGAATTCTTTGTGTTGCATTGTGGTATCAATCAAGCTTCTTGTTCACATGATATCTCCAAGATTATTGTCATTACTGACTTTATCCATGCTACCAAGAAAATCTTTGACCCATCATCACATCCTCTCCAGAAACAATCTGCTTCCATTTCAAGGGACCTTAGAGAGTTCTTCAATCACTGTTCTGATAACATCATCAAATTTTGGAAATGTCCGAGCAAAAGCAATTGGTATCTCCATAAGGCCATCAATGCAGACACTAAGTCCTTTTATCTCACTTCTCTGTTTTCTAACAAGTTATTATGGGACTTCAGCAAAAAAGTAGAGAGCAATAGTATCATCAACAAATGGAAGATGATGTTTCAAGCATCTGATCTCAAGGGTAGAAGTTTTCTTGACCTTGTCAATAGTGATAACAGCATTCTTGAACCATCTTATTGCAAAGACAATACTTGGCTTAAATATTTTGGCCACTCCAACACACTTTGCACCAGAGCTACAAGAGTTATAACCAATCATGCTCCAATAGGAGAATACTGGCTTCGCTTTTTCCCTAATGAAGTCTTCAGTTGTCCATGTGGTCTTTATCCCATTGAATCAAGACAATATATCCTTCACGAGTGCAGAAGGTTTAATGAGTACTGGAATCTAAGAAGGAATTCAGTTGGTCATTTTATTCAATTTCTAGAAAGAAATCTGAGAGCGTTTGCTTTTTGAGTTCTCTCTATATACATTTAGTTCCTTTTTATATTTAGATATTCTTTTTTCTTTTCCTTCTGTTTTCTTTTCTTCTTCTTCTCATCTTTTTTCTTTCTTTATGTTGTTTTTGTCTTCATGTATATAGTTACAAAGTAGCTACCATAGTCTGCCATCAAGCCCCATGTAATAAATTGTTGATTTAAAAAAAAACAATCTAATTTAGAAGTAAAGCAGTGAACTTTGTTTATTTATACATATTAATATCAGACTGAACATATATAGAAGAATATCAAAATTTTTGTTCTGATTTTAGTTTTTTGAGCTAGAACCTATAACTTATTAGAATATACAATACTTCTAATATTATATCATATCAACAAACAACTACTATATAATAAAAGATAATTCAAAACTATAATAATAATAACAGCTAAAGTTTAAGAAGCAATAGACTATTTTGAAGAAAGCATATGTTACATCTTGTTCTAGTGATATTCATTCTACTTCAGACATCCTTGCTAAATCTTTGTTAACTTTATGAATCACTATTTCTAACATTTAAGAATCATTAGTAAACTAGGGTAATGCTTAGCAATCTTTATTTTAGATAAAACTATTACCTACTTCTAGTATTAGTAATAACATATTTTCTACCTCCTGGTCAACTTAGTTATCCTCTTATTCCTAAATACCTTATCTGAAATATATAACTAGTGTAACTCATAGAGATATAATACATAAGTTGAAGTCAAAGGTTGTTCTAACTTCCACCTTCTATATTTTTAAATGATTCTGAAGCAACCAACTATTACTTTGCAGATTTTGATATTTTTGTAAAGTATGAGTATTTCAATAGACTGTTAGCAGAAAGAATAGTAAAGAGAAGGATAAATTTTTGATAGCTAGATAAGATACTATGAAAATGATGATTAAGATTAAAGATAGAAAGAAAATAGATCTTATCTTGTGAAATATCTTGTATACTTCAAAACTCCAACCTTATCTATTCTGAAAATATGCAATTTAGAACTAAATCTATACTTTGAAACAAACAATATCATAGTAAGATTGAAGAATGGCCAGATAATAATAAAAGGTGTTTATCAAGGTGGTTTGCACCATGTAAAGATTATTAAATAACTATATGTGCTGGTAGTTTAGTTAGTTAAAAAGACTGCTATCCTAATTGACTAACATTATTGTTTTAGCTATCTAAGGATTGAATATTTGAAGGATATCTATAGGAAGAGTCTAATGGACAGTTTAAATATAATTAAGCAATCAGAGGTGATGAGAAATTGTGAAGATTATATCTTCAGAAAGTTGTATATATGAGTGTTATAACTCAAAGCCCTTAGAGTTGGGTTAAGAGGTAACCTTGTATTGAGGTAACATAAGAGAACTCAATAGAGAACTCTATACAGGATAGTCTATCTTTATACTAAATCTCCATAGTTCATGCTAGCTATTTTTAACCTACCCTAAACAACTATGTGTTAGCCATGAGGTTGGTACATAGTATGATGTTATTCTTCTAGACCCTTCTATATACCATGTGACCTGTGTTGTTACTAACCCTAAGTGCTAAAAATAGAAAAATGGAAAATAAATTGAAAATAAAATAGAAAACAGAAAGAAAATGAGAAAGAAACCAAGTCCACTTCTTGTAATCTTGACAATGAGCTTACAATAAGATAGTAACCTATAAGACTATATTGTTGGAATAGGTGTATGAGATCTATTCCCAGTTATATTAGTAGAAGGAGCTGTATACTTGATACTTTTAATAGATAGTATATCATCATTCTAGTATGTAGAGTTCTTAAAAGAGAAAACTATGAAAGTAATATTAGGAGTATTAGAGAGTTTTATAGCAGAAGCAGAAAGGTTAACAGAAAAGAATTTGATAAGAATAAGAGTAGACTATAAGTGTGAGTGGGATAACTAACTATAGGCTAAATTCAAGGCTGGAAAAGGATTTGTACTGGAATTCACAACAATATATAATCACTAACAGAATAGTATAGCTAAATATAGTACACACATAGTATTGAATACTACATGGTCTATGCTCATAGATTTGGAGCTATCAACAAAGTATTGGCCAAAAACAGTATAGATAGCAGTATACCTCTAGAACCTCATACTGTCAAAGTAAAATCCTAATATTATACTAGTAGAGATATAATATAGTATAAAGCAAGATATTGTTCATCTTAGAGTATTTGGTGCAATTGCATATACTTATATATTCTCTAATCTATATTTGTCAAAACTTAAACTGAAAGTGATCTGTTTGATCTTTATGCATATGATTTGAGAGAGAAACTAACTTGGTGAAAGAACCACAGCATATAGAATGGAAGGAATATGAGAACTCATTGCTATTAGAGGAGAGAACTGATTATTAGATAGAAGAAATGGTAGTAGATAGAGTGGAAAAAATAGATCTGACTGAAAGAGAAGTAGAGAGTATAAAGAAGGTTGCTGATGATGTAGGAGTTAACATTACCAGTGATATAGAGGTTTTGTCCAAGAATAAGATGACAGAGTTGATATAAGATAAGCTAGTAGTTGAGGTTGAGTGAATAGTAGGTGAACAGGCTGAAGAAGTAAATAATAAACTAATAGTGGTAAGGAGGTTAAGAAGAAAACCTAAGCCATTATGGAGATTGTTGAGATTAAAAGATACTCTTTTATGAGAGAGAAGTTAAAGATAAGAGTTTTAGATGCTTTTACAGTGATAGTTAGAAAAGTGGTGGTTCTACAAACATTTCATAAGATAATAAAGGATCATGATTTCTAGTAAGCTTTAATGGTTAAGGAGTTTAACATGATGAAGACTCATAGTGTATATAAGCTTGTATAATAACTACTAGATGCAAATGTGACTAAGACAAAGTAGATATATACATCAAAGTTTAATAAAAATGAAGGACTAATGGATAAAAAGGCAAAGATTGTGGCTTGTGATATAATAGGCAATGTGGTTATTGTTTTTATTTAATGAAGCATCTTTCTCACAAAAAGAACCTATCACATTGTTTATTGGCAATAATAAAGCAAAGTATATTGATATACAGTACTATTTTATTAAGGAAAAAGTAGAGATAGAGAAATTTATATTCACATATATTCCTAGTGAAGACAATATAGTGAATCTATTAACAAAGCTATTCTATAGAAAACTCTAAGAAATTTCACAATAGATTTAGAACTGTAAAAACCAATAAAGGCAAAAAAGTGAGGAGAGTAAGAGGAGTAAACAATAGAGACTTATACAACCATCTTGTCTAGGAGGTTAATTACAACTGGTCAACAGTCTGATAGACTTTGGGGGAGAGATGGTATAGTAAAAGAGCTCCCTGTCTATATATATTATACCTACCTCAAACCTACTTGAGGTTATAGATTCAATTCCTGTAGTCCTTTGTGTTGAATAACTGTATAAAAAGGTTAGAATATTGATACTCTATACATAATTTCTCCTGTAGGCATAGACTGCTATCACACCCCATGTGATAAATTGTTGACTTAAAAAAAAAAGTCTGATAGACTACTAAATGATATGTGGATTATAACTATATAGTTTATATGTCTAAAATTGTATATAAAAGAACTTAGAAGTTGAGTAGCAAACTTTATCTATTTATATATATTAATCTTAGACTGAGTATATATTCTAAAGAAGACAAACTTCGATCATGTGAACTTAGCATATGACATAAGATATCTTCTATCTCCAGAAATCTTACTTTGTTCTCTTAGGTTTTTCTAGAAATAAG
Organism: Leucocoprinus gongylophorus; assembly: GCA_022457215.2. NCBI lineage: Eukaryota > Fungi > Basidiomycota > Agaricomycetes > Agaricales > Agaricaceae > Leucocoprinus > Leucocoprinus gongylophorus. Next base: position 14,409 of record JAJOHK020000999.1, read on the forward strand.
CTGTATTATCATAATCTATAGTCAGTAGAACTTAGGTTTTCCTAAAGATTATGAAAATCTGTTAATCCCTGTAAATTTACTAGTTACCTTAATATTACTTAAAGAGTAATATATGTAATATATATAAGATATGTGTAAGTATTGTAGTAAGTCTAACTCACTAGATAGTTTTTGTAAGAGAACTTGTTCTTTTAACCTCAATGCTGCCAAATCCTATGAAGTTTCTTTCTCTTTTAGAATACCAAATATTGCTACCTGTTATAATTCTAAGCTTGGCTCAGGTTGCAACTTAAAGTAAAGCATACAATATTTATAAATAATACAACAAGGAAAAATAAGGAAAACATAATAGACTTCTAAGCATAAGTACTCAGAACAGTGTATTAATCTTCAAGCTAAGGAACTACAGAGTATCTACACATCTTAAATACTAGTACTAAGACTATCTAAGGATTAGAGGAAACAGGTAACTACTCTAAGTGTATTCAAGTTCTTGAAAATTGAGTCTGGAGTTCATTAAAGATAGTGATTGGACATGAAAATAAACCAGGTAAATCCATATCAGAAAAGAAAAAGTAGATAGGAAAGAAGATACTTTCTTCTACAGATGTTCTAAGTGGATTGGATGTTAGGGAAATGTTACCCATGATGTAATTAGATGACTCAGATGGATATGTAATAGCAGTATAGAATAATGAATTCAAAGTTCTAGCTGAGAACTTGCTTAATACTGTTTTCAAAGATTTTTCAACTGAGCTTATTGTTAGAGGACCTAGAGCTCCTATTTTCAGTATCTCAATTTCCATAGCTATTTTGAGCCTACTACCTAAGGTCTATAAGCCTACTAGGCTTAAGTGCTAGCTCATATATAATAATAATAATAATTACTAAATGTCTTTTTACAAGCATAGAGAGTTCTCTCAAAAGTTGTAAACTACTATATTTAGTACTGTTGAACAGAGAACAGAGAAATTGTAAAAGCTATGTCTTAACTTGATAAAGTTCAGTAGAGAGTAGCTTATACTGAGGAAATGAAGTAATTTGTCTGCCAAAACATCTTTAGCATAGTTTCTATATCTAAAGATTAGAAGATAATTGACTACAAGTGGGTGTTCAAAACAAAATTGGATACTAATAGCCAAATTGAGTACTATAAAGTTTTTTTAGTGGCCAAAGAGTTCTCTTAGATCAAATATATTGACTTCAATATTCATCAGTTATTGGCCACTTAACAGTCCAAACTCTTTTCTCTCTTGTATGCACTAACAACTGGCATATATATCAGATAAATGCAAAATTAGCTTTTCTGAATGGTAACCTAATATATATATATATATGAAGATCCTTCTAGGACAGAACAGGCTTGAGAAACATATTTGATGTTTCCACAAGGCTCTCTATAGCTCTAAGCAGATATTGCAAAAATAGTATACTAAGATGTATAAGGTCATGGTTAGGCTGGAATATAAGATTTCAGCAGCTGACAAGTGTGTGTTTGTACACATTAACTAGTAGTCACCTGATCATTATTGCTATCTATGTCAGTAACTTTCCCTTTATCTCTAAGTTTTTTAAATTTATTAAGTTCTTCAAGTCAGAAATGAGCAGACACTTCATAATAAAAGACTTAGATTTAGCAAAATGAATTCTATAAATAGAACTTGATCATGATATCTTGAATAATATTACTATACTCTCCTAAATCTAATACATTGAGAAAATCCTCAAATATTATGAAATAACTAACTTTTAACTAGTTAAAATACTTATAAATCCAAACATTACTCTTTCCTTACTTTTTGTATCTGAAATCAATGTCATGGAGTACCAATAACATGTTGGTTCACTTATACATGTTATAGTCTAGACTAGATCAGACATTTCTTATACTATTGAAATGATTACTAGATATACTATTGTATTTAGAGAAGTATATATAACATTCCACTTACTAAGCATTCAGTAAGCATTCAGTCTGTATTCAGTAGTACTATGACTACTGAATGTTACTCATACTATTGTAAAGTATTTTACTTACTAAGTATATGGTCTACAATCAGTAGTACTAATTAGGTAATTGATGTGAAATTTTCATATAGATTGAACTACCACCAATACTACTTATCTTCTAGAGGAAGAGATGGTATAGTGGAAGAGCTCCCCATCCATGTGTATTATATCTATCTCAAATCTACTTGAGGTTATGGATTCAATTCCTTAGTAGTCCTTTGTGTTGGGTAATTGCATAAAAAGGTTAGAGTATTGATACTCCATACATAATTCCTCCTGTAGGCACAGACTGCTATCATACCCCATATAATAAATTGTTGACTTAAAATAAAAACTACTTATCTTTTATTGTTGCTCATATTTTTTCAGTATCATATCTTATTCTGACCACATCTATTCCAACCTATAAATAACACCTCTTTTCTCATTTGCACTCTACACTCTCTGATCTCTTTTGGTACAGATTATATCTCTCCATTTCCTCTTGGATATTCTTGCTAAACTCTTGCCAACTCTATAGATCTCCATTCCCAACATCCAAGAATCATTAGTAAACTAGGATAACTTGCTTAACAGTCTTTATTCTAGATAACAACTATAGACTGGTA
>JAJOHK020001000.1:0-16999 GCA_022457215.2 Leucocoprinus gongylophorus
GCCCAATCAAATTGCTGAGTATAAGTGGGTCTCGTGTTGGGCCTGCTCGTTCTGAGCATGTTCTTGAGTGTTGTTTCCACTATCTGCTCTTTCAGTTTGGGGTATGGTTTTGGGTAGTGGAGGCCGCCGTTTGATTTTGTTAACCTCATTGCATTTCATCTGACTAGTTAGTAAATTATGACCGTGACATAGTCCATAAGAGTGCTGGCTTGAAACAGTAAGCAATGTTCACTAAATTTATATCAATACTACACACAGTATTCCAATCACTGTTCTAGTACTATACATGTAGTATTTTTTTTTTAAATCAACAATTTATTACATGGCACGCAAAGGCAGACCGTGGTAGCTACTTCGTAACTACGTACAAAAGAAATGTACTAACAAGGGGAAAAATAGAAAGAAATAGAAGAAAGAGATAAAAGGAAAAAGAGGAACTGATTGAAAAAGGAGAAGAAAATAGAAAGGAAACCAAGTTCTACTTAGTGTATTACATTAATTGTCTGTAAATGTGAAAGCATTAGTATTGGTGATCAGGAACATAGTAAAATGGTTCAAAGAATCTCTTCTAGGGTTCTAGTACCCGTTGAATCTACTACACTCATGAAGAATGTGTCTCCTTGATTCAATAGGATAATAGTTACAAGGACACTTGAAGTCTTCGTTGGGGAAAAATCTGAGCTGATATTCCCTAATAAGGGCATGATTGGTGATAGCTCTCATAGCACAAGCACATAGCAAATTGGAATGGCCAAAGACTTGTAGCCATGGTCTGCCTTTAGTGTATGCAGGTTTGATGGTGTTGAAATCATCATCTAATAGGTCTAGAAACTGTTTGCCTTTTCCATCTGATGCTTGAAACGTCATCTTCCACTGGTTAATGATATTATCACTGTCAGCTTTCTTGCAATAATCCCAGGATATTTTGCAAGGGTATGTAGGAGTCAGATGGAACAATTTGGAATCTTTGTTGACGTTCTTATGAAACCTCCATTTAAGGTGACTTGGACATTCCCAAAATTCAATAGAATTATCGCAGCTTGAGTTGAAGAAACTCCACAGCTCGCTGAGAATTGCTGTAGTGTGAGATTGGAACAGATGAGATTTGCTGTTGAATATTTTCTTCGCAGCATGAATGGAGTCAGTGATGACAATGACCTTAGACACATTTTCTTTAATACAGGTCTGGTTGATACTGCATCTGATGGTAAACAGTTCCACTTCCGTACTTGTTACAAATACTATATGATGAACTGTTTTGGTGAGGGGATGGTTGGCTATGTGCATGTGCGATATAGATATAGCAATGTTGTTCTTGATGCTAGCATTTGTTACTATAAGGGCTGTATGTGGCGAAGAAGAGATATGAAGAACCATTTTGTCTAGTTCTTGAGTGTGGATTCTATCTTTTTCTTTTCTTTTTTATTAACTAAATTGAAAGAAAAACAATCAGAAAAATTGTCTGTAATATGAAAACCAGGGGAAAATTCCAGGTTAAGAGGAGAAAATGATGGGAAGATACCATAGGCCTTGTTGCATGAGTCGATAAGGTGGCCTTTGACTATGTTCTTTTGTTAGTTTGTAAGAGAACTAACTGCATAAGGATTGGGTTTATTGGACAATATGGGCGAATCATCTATTAGTTCTCTTAAGATATGATTAGTAGGGAGCTTGAAAGGGCGAATTTGCGATCTTCTAGTGAGTTTTTGAAGATGAAATTTAATAGGTATAATTCTAGCGATTGCTTCAATTCCCTCCAACGGCAACATTTTGAATGCCCCTAAAATCCAAATGGCGGCTCTCCTCTGTATCTTATCTAGGATTTTCATGTGGTATGATATAGAGGCTTTGTTGTAAAACTACAGTTAGAAGCCATAAAGTACTATAGGAAGAATACAGTATCTGTATAGCAATCATTTTTGAAGGAGGTTAATGTCTCAAGACAAATTTCCCAAAAGCTTCATGTATTTGACTGTAGATATTGCTTTGTTTGAGTAATGATCAATGTGTTTGTGGAACATGAGTTTGCAATCAAAGATGAAGCCTAGGTACTTCCAAGTATCTTTGGGCCGTAAAATTGGTCCTCCAATCAGAGAAAGGTCTAGAGGAGAAGGATTAAAGAATCTCTGAGATCTGCTAAAGTGGAAAATTTCAGTTTTCAAATATTTGATAGCAAGACCAAAATAGTCAAGGAGCTTAGAAAGAACATTATAACTATAAAAAAGATAAAAGTTAGAAATGTCTAAAGATTTGTTCTGAGTAATAATAAGTCCATTATCTACAAATAAAAGAATAAAAATGGGAATTTTTAGATTTTTTAATCATTTTTCTAGAATATATAAAAATAAAGTGAGGTATAAAGCTAAAAGGATAGGAGAAAGAGCAGACTCTTGGCCTACTCCGACATTGACTTCAAAACTAGAGGAAGAAAAGTCATTCCACACATAACTTGTTTTTCTCTTGACTAGGTAGTTTGCAAAGAAAGAGGTTACTTTAGGATCAAGACCCATCTTCTCAAGAATGAGAGTTAGGAGTTTATGGTTGAGTGATAGGAAGAATTACGATATGTTGAATACAAGAGAGCTTGTCAATTTGCCTTTGATCCATCCTGATTGAACAATGTGAGTAAGAACTATGCCAGCATTCATGGTAGACTTGTATTTTAATCTATCTAGTTAACTCAAGTGGACAAAATCATTACTTGCAACCATGAATTGGAGTCTTTCTGTGATCACCTTCTCAATGAGTTTCCCTAAGATATTGAGGAGAACAATAGATCGAAACGCTTTTGGCTAATCATATGTTGTTTTATTGAGTTTAGGTATGATTATCGTGGATGAATACTTGAAGTATTTTGGCCAATAACCTAAATTGATGCATGAATTGGCAATGTTGATTATGTTGATAAGGTAAGTATCTTGGTTGACGATGAACTTTAAATAGCGCCATGTTAACTTGTCGGGACTAGGCACTAACGAATTGCTACATTTGCTGATCACTAATTTGAACTCTTCTTTGGAGAAAGGGCTCCAAGGAAAAGAAGGTTTATGCTCTACCTCATTAAGGATGTTGAGATCGACCTGACAATTTAGAGCGGTATTGAATGTATTATGAAGGGTGTTCTATAAGCTTTCAGAGGAGAAGCATGGTTGACCATTGTGATTGATAGTCTCGATGGTGGGAAGTTTTTGTCTCCTAATCCAGTTCATCAGTTCCCAAGGACCATGACTCTTGTTTGCAACTTCTTGAATTTTATTATCAAAAAAAGATCTTTTGACATCTTTAACTACCTTCTTGAATTTCTTCCAGTTTTCAAGACTCCTTGATGCTCTGTAGTTATTGAGAGAGCGACTACATTCTTCTGTCCACCATTGTTTGGAATGCTTGGAGATTTTCAATTTCTTGGTATTTTTTGTTCATGCTTGGTTGATAAGCATTCCGAGTTGGTTGACTATGCATTCCAATTTTTCAGTGTTGTCAATGTTAGACATGTTTATGTTTTTGAAGTTCAAAATAATGTCTTCAATGAATGCAGTTTCTTGGTCGCTTTTTAGGGTTATTGAGAGTTTAGATGTTTGAATGATCTCTTCGGAGATAGGGATATCAATGGAGAGAGGGGCATAATCTGAGGATAACTAGAAATCTGGGTGGATTAAATGTTAGTCAAGTTCTGATAATTCATATTGAAGAAACATGAGATCAATCACAGAGTTGGATTCTCCTACCATATCAGAGTATCTAGTTGGACAGGGGTTAGTTGGAGTAGACAATGCAAGATTGAAAGAATTAGCTATAATAATTAAATTGTTAATTAAAGTCATCTATCATAAGAATGACATTGTCAATGTTAACTTCAGTATTCTTTAGATACTTTAAAGCTGTATGTGATGAATCAGAATAGATGTTCATGATATAATAGCATACATTGTTATTGAAGAAGGAAATGAGAATGATGTTCCTATGATTGATAATGTCTTTGCAAAAAAGAAAATGTAAAGAAGAAAGATATATGTTGACATAGACAATAACTCTAGGAAAGTCCACCCTGTCTGATGTGATTCGTGCAAACGAAATCCAGTTAGGGTGGTAGATGGTGCCTATGAGAGGTTCTCCATCATGATCTGAAGTACTAGGTATTTTTTGAATTTCAGATCAAGGAGGTTCTTGAATTAAAATGATATCAAACTGATTTAGAGTCTCGAGAAGGGTATTGATGATGAGGGAGTTCTTGCAAACATTTTGCAAAAGAATTTTGAGGTTTTTCACAATCATTGTTGAGCTAAGCCGTTTCCTTCAGAACGAATTGATTTGGATCTATTTTCACAGATCTCAGTGTACTTCCTCTGTTGCCATTCTCTATTGAACTTGTGTCTCTAGAATGAACATTGGTTGGAGTCCACTTGATGATCTTCTCGGCAATTCAAGTATTTGAACGAGTGAGGGCATAGTTCTCCTTTTTTTATTTCCAATCTTGGAGGGTTGATCTTGTCATTCATCTTGCAACACTATCTAAATTCCTGATGGTGTTCAGATTTATGAGGACCATTGCATTTAATGCATTTTGATCCTTGGATTCTGTACAAGAATGTCATGTGACCCTACTTCTAACAATTTTTGCACTGCAGTATGCCAAGGTTCATGTTGGCTCCCTGAATGGTTGTAATATAACTTTTAATGTTGAAACATCTATTAATGAGCATCTTGGTATTACTGCTACTCTGGACATCCCAAATATCTATCCAAACAATCGACATGTCAGATTTAGGAGAAACTTTTATTACTCTTGGTTTAGAAGCAAGAGAAATATTGTTGAAGATATGATTCTGCTTGAGAATCATTTTAATATTATTAGAAGTAAGCCTTTCTTGAGAATTCTCATGAGGGTAGAACAGGATACCAATGATCTTTAAGTAAGACTTAGACTTGGGAAGACAAGGTTCTTCCACCTGAAGAGAATTGATGTCGTTAGAACTTTTAACATATTGATTAATGATCAACACGTTGGATTGTTGTGAAATTTTGTTGGTGATAATGGTAACTCCTATAGGATCAGATCAGATGTAATTGACTAAAACTTCCAATTTAGCATTGTGTAAAAGCCTGTTGATATTAGCCACATGAAGAGATGAATTCTTTATGAAGTTACTATTATTTTCCCTGCTCATTGGGATAATTACCTGCTTTCTTGATGGGCCTTTAGTTGTCATTTTGATATGTGGCTTTAGTTTGGATTGGCCATTAACAATGCTGTTTACCTGGTCAATCTTTTTGGCACTAAGAGATGGGAAAGTTTCTTTTATTTTGAGTACTTCTGATATGTTGATAGATGGTTTGGAGGCCTGAGCATAAGACTTGCCAAAGTTGTTGTTTTTGCCTTGGTTCTTGTTTACAACCATAGGTTTCTTGGAATGGAAATACTTGGAGATAATGTTGACTTCCTTCTTTGTCAAAGCTAGGAGAGGGGGTAGCAGAGGAACTTTATTGATGGTAACCGGGACTGGTTTAGCAATTTCTTTCTTGTTACCATTGTTGGAAGGCGTGGTTCTTAGGGTGAATTTCAAGGAAATTTTAGCTCTCAGAGTGTTAGTTTTCCTATTAGTATTAAGGAAGTTCCATTTAGCCTCATATACTAAAGAAATAAAATTTCAGATGGCATCGCCCATGCCATCGAAAATGTTGAGATCATTTACCTGTTTGTTCTTGATGTACTTTGCCAAGAAATCAAAAGTGACCTTGATATTTTTAGTGTCCAATACGAAATGTTCAATTGATCCATGAAGTGAGATAGGGTGGAATAATCCACTCTATAGTTCTGGTTCAGTTGGAGCTTGCGTATCATAAAAAAGCTGAATGTTAATTATACTTTCTTCATGGGGTACATGTGTTGAAGAGGCCTCATTATAACCACCCATGGGTCTCGTGGGTTCCTGTTGGTCAGCTATCATACTGACCTATAATGTGTTCTCCTGCTCTGTCTTATAGGACAGTTTAGAAGTCAGTTCTCTCATTGTGAAACTGCAATCCATATTGATGTCCATTCTGTCATGATATGGAGTCAAGCGGTCAGAAGATGCCATCAAGGATTCTCTAGAAAGATTTCTTATGTCATTTACAGAAGACACAGTTGGTAGAGAAGAGTTGACATTTGTATTAGTCGTAGTTGAAGAGCTGAAGGTTGAAGAAAGAAAAAATTTATTTGCTATATTTCTAATAGGTGCTACCATGTAAGATGGTGGTAAGAGGAAAAAAAGTGCTGTTTATATACATGTAGTATTGAAATATTATTGAAACATTATCAGAATATTAAATAATATCATTGAATAATATTTCAATACTATTTATATTAAAATATTGATCTTAAAAGAAAGATATAAACACATTCTACATTCTCATACAGAATTCAAGGTTCCAAATATATCAAATACAACAGTCCTCATAAATCAGAAAACCATTGCAAATTTGGCTGGTACTGCAAGGCCAATGTGAAGATGAACCCACTGTATCTTGAAACTAAAAAAGGCGAGTTATACCCACTGTCAAGGTAAACATCAAGTGGACTCAAACCTATGTTTATTTTGGAGGCATAGATTTAACAAAGAGTAGCACCAAAAGAAATATGTCAAGATCTGTGAAAAAAGGGCTAAATCAATTCATTCAACTATGAATGACGAACCTTGTCAATGATTCACGACAACTTAAAGATTTTCTCTCAGAATGTTCAAAAGAACTCACTAATCATCAATACCATCCTTAAGACTCAATTACAGTTCAACATTATTTTTATCCAAGAACCTTTATGGTCTGCCATTTGTTCGATTCTATACACCTCTAGCTATAAAGAAAAAGTTTTAGTTGGGATGACTTATCATCCAAACTGGCTCTCTTTTGCCAGAACCTCTTCAAACCAGTTAAACTCCCCTAGAGTCTTGGCCTACATCAACATCTGTCTCTCATCTCTATAGTTCTCTCTTTGAAATGACATTATTAATCACAGAGATATTCTTCTTATCTCCTTTTTTAATAACCACATTTGTTCATTCATTATGAATGTCTACTCTGACTCTTCTCATTCAGCCTTAAAGTATTTTAAGGATACTGAGGTAAATGTTAACAATCTTCTCATTATGACTGGTGATTTTAATATTAGGGATAGTTTGTGGGATCTGTCCTTTTCTCATCATTCCTCTATCAACAATGATCTTATTATTATAGCTGACTCTTTCAATTTAGATTTATCACTTCCAACTAATCCTATTCCTACTAGATACTCTAACACTGAGGATAAAGCTAATTTGGTGATTGATCTTGTGTTCTTTTGAAGTGGGTCAGCTGAACTCAACAACCATTTGATTCACCCTGATTGGTGTCTTTTATTTGATCATGTCTCTCTTATAGTATCTATCCCAATTGCTAAAGAAAACATCATTTTATCTAGATACTGAAAAATAGTGAAGAGAAAGCCACCTTCGTCAATGAGACTACAGCGATCATAAAAAACCTTGATGCCTCTAACCTAACAGATTGTGACAAGTTAGATGACTTTGTCAATCTGTTCACATCAAAAATTGAACAAGTATGGAGAAAGAATACTAAGTAAACCAGGTTAATGAAACATTTCAAGTAATAGTGAAATGAAGAGTGCAAACAGTCATTGGACAAATATAGGATGTCAAAAAGTCTCAAAGACTGGAAATCTTTTAAGAAAACGGTCAAAATCACCAAAAGAACCTTTTTCAACATTAAGATTCAAAAGATAGCCAACAAGAGTCGAGGTTCTTGAGAACTCATGAGTTGGGTTAACAAATGCAAACTACCTGTTATTAAGGCTATCAAATACGATAATCAGCTGTACCTCACTCTTGACAGTCTTTGGAATGCTCTTTACTCTATATTTAATACCGCTCTCCACTAACAAATTGACATTGAAGTCCTTGATAAGATCAGTAATAAATTACCATCATTTTGAGTACTGTTTTCTAAAGAAAAATTCAAGTGTTCTATTAGCAACTGTAATAACTCATCTACACCAGGACTAGATAAGCTGTCATAGAACCATCTTAAGTTTATTCTCAATTAAGACAAATACCTTAGTAATATCATTAACATTGCGAATACCTACATCAATCTAGGTCATTGGCCAGCTTACTTCAAGAGGTCAACAATGGTAGTCATTCCTAAACCTAACAAACAATTATACAATCATTCCAAGTCAAGTTCTTCCCATCTTTTAATTATCACCTTCTCACTTACATTCTTCAGAAAGCAGGTCTCAATATTCACATTGTCAATTTCTTTGCCAACTATCTCATTGATAGAAAAACCAACTACTTATAGAACAACTTCTCCTCTCTTACATTTGAGGTAAATGTGGGAGTAGGCCAAGAGTCTACTCTTTTCTCTATTTTGTTGGCTTTTTATCTTTCTCCTTTTCTTTATATTTTAGAAAACTGTCTAAAAAATCTTAATATTTTTGTATCTATCATTTCTTTCATGAATGATGGCCTCTTTATTTCTCAGAACAAGTTGTTTGACATTTCTAACTCTTGTTTTTTTTATAGTTATAATGTTAAGTTTACAAATGGTAGACTTAGTTTTTCTCTATTTTATTGTTTATTTTCATTTTCATTTTGTTTTATTTTCTTATTTTTCTATTTTTAGAACATAGGGTTAGGGTTAGATCACAAGACACAAAGAATAAAGTAAAAAGATCTAGAACAAATGACATCATACAACATGGACACCACATGTTGGCCTCATATACTACACATGGTTGTTTAGGATAGGTTGTACAGTAGCAAGCATGGACCATTGGTAGTAGTATATAAGGTAGATTAGTTTGTAGAGAGATTTCTATTGAGTTCTCTTGTGTTATTCCTATATAAGAGTTATTCTTTTGTCCAACCCTTAGGACTTAAGTTTATAACATTAGAACTTGATTTTCATCTCAAAGACTACTTAACACAAAGACTTCTTACCTTTCCTCTTATCTCTTTTTCATTTTCGACCGAAGGACAACACAGCCCTTTAGTCAAGAAGATATTGCCAGACCCTAGGCATAAAGAGCATACTAGTTAGGCAGGGAAAGTCTAGCCGTCTGTTTGTATCAAAGCCCACTAGTACATTTCAGACATATTACCTTTTGTAGACATGCTCTTTACATCTTTTCATCTATCAGCCTTGTACTATAGACTCCTTTGTAGTCTGTCTATGCAGAGAAACAACAGTTTGTTCTTAAAACAGAAGTCTAGAGTAGAATATCCTTTTTAGGACAAAATCATATACATTTTCTTTAGGGCAGTAGTCAGTAGACAAGAATAGTCAGTAGACAGTGTAGATAGGACAAGAAGAGTATCTGTTATCATCTACTGAGAAATTTTGTCATCTTCGGAATATAAGTCTGAGAGCAAAACCAGCACGGATTCTGCTCTTCCATTATATATATCCTCACTGTCTACTCTACCACCATAATTACAAGCATCCTCTCCTATTAACTCACTACCCCCTTACAATAACAACAATATGAGTTAAATTGATTTCTATACAATAATTAGATAGCAACAGGAGCAGTTGGCAGTGATGCAGGCATAGATACAAGCTCTGCTAGCAGAAGGAGCTGGAAGAGTTGGAGAGAAGAAAGGAGAGGAGAAGAAGAAGTTAAGAAGGTAGCAAAACCTCAAATCTTTGATGGAACCCCAGCAAAGATAAGGGGGTTCATCTCAGCATGCAAGCTTTATATTAGGATAAGAATGAGGAGAGAATCAGTAGAGGGGCAGATACAGTATATACTATCATATGTGCAGAGAGGGTCAGCAGACATATGAAAAGAGAATATCATGGAAGAATTAGAGTTAGGAGAGGTAGAGTATGAGTTGGCAGAAGAATTTTTGATAGGTTTAAAGAAGGAATTTGATAGAGGAGAAGAAGAATTGGTAAAGGCAGTAGAGTTAAGAAAATTAGAGCAAGGAGGAAGAACAATGGAGGAGTTTGTTCAAGAATTTAAGAAGACAGCAAGGGAAAGTGGATATGAAGGACAACCACTGGTGGAAGAGTTTAAAAGAGTGATGAATAGAGTGATTAGGAAGAAGCTGATGGAAGTGGAGAATCAATCAGGCTCTATTGAGCAGTAGTTCAAAAGGGCAATGGCCCTTGATAGAAATTAGATGGAGAGTAGGAGAGAGGAGAAGAAATTGAGGGAAAAGAAGGAACAGAGGGGAGAAGCTCCTAAATAGAAGCAAATGCCCCCTTAGCAGGTAACAACAGGGCCTGCTCCAATAGAAGGGGTTGAGAGGATAAATATGGTAGTAGTAAGAGAGTAGGGACAGGGTGTGAGGGCTTCTCTAAAAAGGGACCCTTATGCAATGGAGGTGGATTAGGGAAGGAATTGTTACACATGTAGGGGGTTTGAGTACATGGCCCATCACTGCAGGAATAGGAGAAGAGAAATATCAATGGAAGGAAAGAGAGTAGAGTATGGAGGGAGAAGGTTCAAGAGCAATATCAAACAGATTAGACATTTAAAAGAGATAGAGAACTTAGAAGCCCTTGACTAAGTTCTTATAATAAATTCAATGTATTAGCTACAAAAATAGATGCTGGTACATCTGAATCGGAGGGAACTAAGGAAGAAGTAAGGAAAGCAAAAGGAAAAGTATTGAGAAAAGTAATGGTAAAAATTGGACTGGAAAGGATAGATATGCAGGAAGGGGTAACAGTGGAGGTGCTATTAGATAATGGGACAACGGGGTTGGTAATGAGTGAGGAGTTTGCAAAGAAGCAGGGCTTTAAGTTAAAGAAGTTGGAGAGACTGATGAATGTGAGAAATGTAAATGGGTCGCTAAATAAAGAAGGACCTATAGAACATACAGTGGAAGTTAATATTTATTATCAAAGACATAAGGAGAGAACGGAGATTGATATGATTAGAGGACAGAAGTAGACGGTAATCTTGGGAATACTATGGCTGGCTCACCACAATTCTGAGATTGACTGAAGAATGGGGAAAGTAAAAATAACGAGATGTCCAGAGGAATGCAAGAAGCAGTGAAGGCCAGTGCAGGAGAAGTCAGATTGGGAGAAACAGAAAGAAGAAGAAGTAAAAGAGAAAGCAGGAAGAAAAAGAAAAGAAAAAGAAAAAAAAAGAAATCAGAAAAGAAATCAGAGGCAAAGGCAAAAAAGCTGGTGCCAGAAAAATTTCACAAGTAAATAAAGGTATTTGAGAAGAAGCAGTTAGAGAGAATACCAATGAGGAAACTATGAGATCACACGATAGACGTTAAGGAGGAATTTGTATCAAAAAAAGGAAAGGTATATCTGTTATCAAGAGAAGAGAGAGAAGAAGTGAAAGAGTTTATAAAGGAGCAGTTGCAAAAGGGATATATTAGGCTGTCAAAGTCATCATAGACAGTGCCAGTATTTTTTGTAGGGAAGAAAGATGAGAAAAAGCGAATGGTTCAAGATTATTGATATCTAAATGAGTAGATAATCAAGAATAATTATCCGCTACCACTGATATCAGATGTATTAGAGAACATTAGGATGAAGAAGATCTTTACCAAAATAGATCTTAGGTGGGAGTATAACAACATAAGGATTAAGGAGGAAAATGAGTAGAAGGCTGCTTTCACAACTCCAGAGGGTTCCTTCGAACCCACAGTAATGTTTTTTGGATTGACTAACTTTCCAGCAACATTTCAAGTAATGATGAATGAGTTGTTAAGGAACTTAATCAATACTGGAAAGATAGTAGCATTTATCGATAATATGATAGTAGAAACAGAAATAGAGGAAGGACATGATGAGTTGGTAATAGAAGTGATCAGGAGATTAGAGGAGAACAATTTATATGTGAAGCCGGAGAAGTGCAAGTGAAAGGTTAGGAAGATAGGATTTTTAGGAGTGGTAATAGGATTAGAAGGAATAAAGATGAAAGAAGAGAAGGTGAAAGGAGTATTGGAATGGCCGACACTGAAGTGTGTCAAAGATGTACAGAAATTTCTAGGATTGGCGAATTATTATTGCCAATTTATTGAGGGGTTTGTATCTATAGCAAGACCGTTACATGATATGGTGAAGAAGGACAAGAAGTGGTATTGGACAGAAAAACAGGAAAAGGTATTTAAAGAGTTAAAGAAACAGTTCACAAAAGAACTGGTACTAGCAGCACCAGATCTAGATAAAAAATTAAGAGTAGAGATAGATGCTTCAGATTATGCAATGGAAAGTGTGTTGTCAATAGAAGTAGAAAATGGGAGATGGAAACCAGTTGCTTTTCTCTCTAAGTCATTGAATGAAACCAAAAGAAATTATGAAATTTATGACAAAGAAATGCTAACAATCATTAGGGGATTGGAAGTGTGGAAGCATTTGTTAGAAGGAGTGCAGTTCAAGTTTGAGATCTGGACAGATCATAAGAACTTAGAATATTTCATGAAAGTATAGAAATTGAATAGGAGACAAGCTCAATGGGCCTTATATTTATCTCAATTTGATTTTACCCTAAAGCATGTACCAGGAACGAGAATGGGAAAGGCGGATGAATTAAGTAAAAGACTGGATTGGAAAGTAGGGGTAGATAGGGACAACAAAAATCAAGTAGTTATAAAAGAAAACTGGATTCATAGTCTATAAGAAGTAGTTATTGAAAGATTGGAAGTAGATATAGTAGAAAAAATAAAAAAGGCTAAGAGTAGGGATGAAGACATAGTTAAGATAGTAGAAGAAATGAAAAAGGCAAAGGTGAAGGAGTTATGGGGGAGTGAATGGTAGATGGAGAAAGATTTGGTATTAAAAGAAGAGAAGGTATATATACTAAAGGATAAAGAATTAAGGGCAGAAGTAATCCAGTTGCATCATGATGTGCCGGCAGCAGAACATAGAGAAAGGTGGAAGATAGTAGAGTTAGTAATGAAAAATTATTGGTGGCCAGGAGTGATAAGAGATGTGGGAAAATATGTAGAAGGATGTGATGCATGTCAAAGAATGAAGAATAGGATGGAAGAGTTAGCAGGGAAGTTAAAGCTAAGTGAAGTACTAGAGAAACCATGGATACAATTAATGGTGGACTTTATTACAAAGCTACCAGTGGTAGTAGAAAAGGATGCTATTTTAGTGGTCTGCAATAGGTTGTCCAAGATAACGTACTTTGTGATAACTACAGAAGAAACATTGGCAAAAGAATTGGCAAGGTTATTCAGGGATAATGTCTGGAAGTTACATGGATTACCTGAAAGTGTGGTGTCAGACCAAGGACTATAATTTGTAGCAGAATTAACAAAGGAGTTGAACAAGATATTAGGAATAGAGACAAGATTGTTTACTGCATTTCATCCACAGATAAATGGGCAAACAGAGAGAATGAACCAGGAACTGGAGTAGTATTTAAGATTTTTTGTGGAGCATAGACAGAAGGATTGGCCAGAGTGGTTGGCATCAGCAGAGTTTGTGGTGAACAACAAGGTTCATATGGCAACAAAAGTTTCACCTTTTATAGTAAATTACAGAAAAGAGTTGAGAATAGGAGGAGATATAAGAAAAAAGAGGAAGGTAGAGAGTATAACAGAATTTGTGGAAAAAATGAAAAAAGTACATAAGAAAGCAGCAGCGGCATAAAAGAAAATGCAAGAAGAGATGAAGTAATATGTGAATAGAAGTAGAAAAGAAACAGAAGAGTGGAAGAAAGGAAACAGAGTGATGCTAAGTACAAAGGACTTAGTATTCAAGGAAAAACCTACATAGAAATTATATATGGTAGAGAAGATAGTATTGTCAAATGTGGTAAAATTACAATTATCAAGTTTGATGAGAATTCATCTGGTAGTAAATGTGAGCTAGATAGTTTGATATAAGAAGCAAGTAAAGGGACAAAAGAAAGAGGAAGGAAAACCTGTAGAAGTGGAAGGAGTTGAGAAATGAAAGATGGAAAAAATTCTAAATAAGAAAAAAATGAGAGGAGTGAAGAAGTACTTAGTCTGATGAAAAGGGTTTACATTAAAAGGAGATACCTGGGAAAGAAAGGAGAATTTGAAGAATGCAGAGGAAGCCTTGAAATAATTCAAAGAGAGGATAAATGTAAAAGTAAGAAAACAAGAGAAAATAGACATGGCAGAGAAGAGAGATTTTAGAAGGGGAGAACTATTAGAGAAGTTTACAGCAAAGATATTGTATGGGTAGAACAATGGAAAATTTAAAGAAGAATATTTGAAGAAGTTAGAAAAGAATTAGAGAAGATGGAAGGTAGTTTTTCTGAAGGAGAAACCTTAAGAGAGGGGTAATATCAAGTTCACAAATAGTAGACTTAGTTTTTCTCTATTTTATTGTTTATTTTCATTTTTATTTTGTTTTATTTTCTTATTTTTCTATTTTTAGAACATAGAATTAGAGTTAGATCACAAGATGCAAAGAACAAAGTAAAAGGATCTAGAACAAATGATGTCATACAATATAGACACTATATGTTGGCCTCATATACTATACATGATTGTTTAGGGTAGGTTGCACAGTAGCGAGCATGAACAATTGGTAGTAATATATAAGGTAGATTAGTTTGTAAAGAGATCTCTATTAAGTTCTCTTATGTTACTCCTATACAAGAGTTATTTTTTTGTTCAACTCTTAGGACTTAAGTTTATAACATATAATGTAATAACCAAACTTCTGGATAAGTTTGGTCTCATTGTAGAACATTCCAAAACTGAAGTCTTTTATTTCAACAGATTACATGGCTTCTTTGACCTTTTCTCCCTCAACCTCTTACTTATTAGAGGCTCTATTCTAACACCCAAAAGTTTGTAGAAGTATTTGGGTTTTATCTTCGATAGAAAGCTTTCTTTCCATTAACATATTGACTATTACTCTAACAGAGCAATATCTATGGTCAAGTGTATGAAAATCCTTGGAAATTCATCATGCAGCATCATTCTAATACAAAAATACCTCCTCTACAGGTATTGTATCCTCTCCATCGCTCTGTATAGTTTCCAACTGTGGTTCTACAAACATGTACCTCTATCATACCTACTGAAAATTCTGGGTAAAATACAAAGAAGAGCTGCTATATGGATACTCGGATCTTTTAAGACATCATCCTTGGATGATATTGAAGCAATTGCAGGACTCATTCTTATTAAACTTCATCTTCAAAAACTTGTGGGTAGATCACAAATTATGCACTCTTTTATTACTCTCCAATTATCTTATTTGAACATTTATAAATTCATCCTTTAGCTCTCCCAAGCATCGATATTCTGTTTTACTCAACTCTTTCACTAGTCATTAAAGATCTTACGTCAAAGGTTACTTAGTTGACTCTGTCAACAAGTCATATAGAATCTTTTCTTTTTTTTCTCCTCTTCATCCAGAACTTTCTTTAGGTTTTAGAATCATTGACAATTTTTCAGATTGATTTTCTTTCAATATATCTAATAAAGAAAAAAATAATAAAATCTGCCTCCAACAACTTGATAATATGGTTCTTAAGTTATTCTCTTCCCCTTCCACAGCTATTGTTGTAACTGATGCTAGCATTAAGAATGATATAGCTACATCCATCTTGCACACACTGTGGCCTTTATTATGAGCACTGAAGCCAAACTCTTTGTGATTAGGTATAGTATTAATCAGGCCTATATCAGGGAAAACATTTCCAAAATCATTGTAGTTACTGATTTCATCTATGTACTGTGGCCATACTCAGTGATCTTTGTTACTTTTTTACTAGTAATCAAAACAATTTGATAGAATTCTGGAAGTGTCCTAGTTGACTCAACTGAAATCTATACAAAGTGGTCAATAGGGATTCAAAGACCTTCAACCTCTTGTCCATTTATTCTTGTAAAATATCATAGGATTACAGCAAGAAAATTGAATGTGACAATATTCTCAACACTTGGAAAATGACCTTCCAAGCTTCAGATGGAAAAGGAAGACATTTTTTTGACTTACTGGATGATAATTTTAATGTCATTGAACCTTCTTACACCAAAGGAGGTCCATGGCTCCAATTATTTGAACACTTGAACTTATTATATGCATATGCTACAAAATCAATCACTAACCATGCTTTGATTGGTGAATACAGACTTAGATTTTTCCCAAGTGAAGAATTTAAGTGCTCTTGTGGAACTTACCCCATCAAATCAAGGAGATATATTCTTCATAATTATATGAGATTTAATAGGTACTGGAACCCCAGACGAAACTCTCTTAGCTACTTTGTCATGTTTTTGGTAGCTAACCCAAATGATTTTGCTTTTACAGACAATTTTACTTTGACTGGTTTAAGTAATCCTTAGATCTAGTCTTATCCTTTTTTTTTCTCTTCATTTCCTTTCTCTTCTTTTTTTTTAGTTTTCATGATTAGTCTTCCTCCTCTTTCTTTCTTTTCTTTCCTTTTATTCTCTATTCCATGTTTGTCTACTTCTATTGTATATAGTTATGAAGTAACTACCACAGTCTGCCTACATACTCCATATAATAAATTGTTGATTTTTAAAAAAAAGATATAAACTATCTTAGCTATTATATCCTGTTCTGGCCACATCTGCTCCAAACCCATGGATAACACCTCTTCTCTCATCTGCACTCCTTAACCTCTTCTAGGTCAGATCTACTTCTCTATTTCACCTCAAATGTCCTCACTAGACTTCTACCAACTCTATGGACTTCCATTCATGACAAGAATTACCAGAATCTAGAGTAACTGACTTAGCAATCTCCATTTCAGATAACTATCCTAGTATATAAATTGGTAGTTTACATTTTATCCTGAAAATCAATCAAAACTAATACCTTTTTCCAGTGTTGGTGATGACACACCTCACTGCTTTCTGATACCCCAAAACTCTAGTTTCTCAAGTTCTCTTCTGAAATATATAGTCTATACAACTTATGGAGGTACAGCACACAAGCTGAAGCCAAAGGTTGTTCTGAACCTATCTTCCATATTCTTGAATAATACACAACTGACTTAGTTTGGACTTCCAAGATGTCTTATCAGATCTCA
>JAJOHK020001001.1:0-16993 GCA_022457215.2 Leucocoprinus gongylophorus
ACCCCTTCAAGTCCACATAATTTGATGAAATCCCCGGCAACTGCTGCACGGTCTTTATCCACATAAGTCACAAATTGTTTGAACGGGCAAGACGAGCCAGGTCCAGACACGCATTTAGGAATTGGCACGACCGCGTTATTAATCTATACCTCGTTCAGGCTGATGACAGAATAAACATGGCTTGAACTCACTTTTAATCGAACGTATTGCTTTGAGTCAGTAGTGTTCCCAGGTAGCGATACAACCTTGCCAGCTTCATGTTTGACGGATGATGAAAATGGTTTCGAGCATGAAAGCCGTTCAAGCGCGATATACCCTCTGAAACTGACCACATGTGAAGAGCGAAACGAATGTTTTGCCTTCGGTACATGTGTTGTGGGGAGAGGGTATACACCATGCTCACTTGAAGAGTTCCATACACCAAGTGCTGAGAGGATAGGTGGTAAATTGTTGTCGTGCTATAGAGATGGTTTCACTGGTCTGAGAATTCTGATCAAATTTTGTGCGTACTGTGAAACTCATGACCAATGGTGGAGGCGTAAAATTTCCACCAGGCGCGGGAGAGCTAGGTCCAGCGCTGAAAATGTCAGTGATTGCCTTTAGCCAACCGAAGCCGACAGTAGCTGAAAAAGGGTTTCCGGGTCCTGATCTAAATGTGAAATAAGTTGCCGATTCATCGAGCATATCGCAAATAATACCCATAATAGTAGTTTAGATCATGCGCGTATTCATAGTTGAGCCATTCGGACTCTGTCCAAGGGGATTTCCATCAGAACAACGAGAATTAAGAAGATCAGAAAACTCACGAGTGAATACGTCACAAAACCGGGTATCCCCGTCGATCTCGGCTTGAAATCCACAAAGGTCTTGCATAATGCCAATATCCGAAGGAGTCAGAATAAGGCCTTCGAGGAACCGATTGACTCGTTGCGCCACATTTGCCTGGTATGTTTCTCGAAAAGAGTCTGAATTAACACCGCCGTTGTCTCCTGAACTGTACTTCGGACAGCCATTTGACGATGTCAACGAATCAGCAAAAGTATAATTGACGGAGTCTGGCAGGGCCACAATGGACCCCCTGTTTATTGAGGTATTCGTGAGATAATTTCCCTGAGATAAATATCCGCGGAGAAAGTACGAAGCCGTATCGAGGACACGTTGCTGACCTGCCGACCTGCATCGAGCCTTAGATGAGTTAATTTGGTAATACCGTTACGTACCAGACAGTGAAGTTCGCACCGCCAGGTGTAAGACGGTAACGTTTTCTGAGTTCCACACCGAGATCAAAGGCCTCACGAGCACCAGTGGACGTCAGATATAAAGGTTGATGTGGCTGATCGTCGACTGGAGGAGTCCAAGCTGGAATGAAGCTGAGAGGACCGCGTGCAGTGTATGACGAGTTCTGAAACTTTGTAAACAGGGTGTGCCAGCCAGCAAAAGAGCCTGGCTCAGGATAACGACTGTTTGGGGTGATGAGGACAGTTTTGTCCATAAAAGAAACAACGAGCATTGCTTACGAGCCGTGTCGGACGATGTACGCAGCTTGATCAACGACACATTCTTCTGGCGTCTGCTTAGAAATACCAGCCTCGGGTGGCGCGTCAAAGTAAGGGGAGGCTGGTCCTGAATGATGAAGTGGATTGAATTCTTCTGCTGTAGCATGAATGACTTGAAAGAAACTAAGGGCAAGAGAACACAAAAGTGTAGCCACTCTCATGTTGATGGGTTGTCTCAGACCATAGAGAATACTCTATCGATTTTATTGCAAAAGACCGTCAGAGTTCGCATGCACGTTTGCCTGGCGCGAGGTATGGTTAAGGCATGTGGGTGCTGTTGGAAAGATAAATTGTGTACCATAATAGGTGGCAAAAACATACATGTGATAAATCCATCAATGAAACGAGGCACCATGCTTCCATGGATACTATACAATTCCCCATTCCAGTGAATCCAGGATTCAGTCTGAGGGAATCTAGGAATCAAACAACAGACAAACAGATGTCAGCTGATCAATCAAATATGTTGGTAAGGCACTATTCATCAGGAAATATTTGAGAACACACCAGGGGATACTGGCTTCCAGATTCACTCTATAAGCAGCTGAATTGCCCTTCCAGGCTAGTCATTACCCAGATTAGCTTCTAATAGACTGATAACCACTCTTTTTTTTAAAAAAAATCAATGATTTATTACACAGGACATGGTGGTAGACTATAATGTAGCTACTTATATGGCAAAAGAAATGGAAATGGAAAATGAAGAAGAAAAAGGAAAACTGAAAAGAAAAAGGAAATATAGGTGATGGTTTTTTACACTAGGTAACATTAATAACAGTGAAGCCACTACTACTAAGTAATGCCTTCATATAAGAAAAATGCTCTAGGATTGACTTTAAGAAAAGTGATGATGTTCTTCAAGGACTTCCTGTTGGAATTCCAGTATTTCATGTATCTTTTACAGTCATGTAGAATATGATTTCTTGATCTAATTGGGTAGTCTCTGCATGAACAAGAAAAGGATTCCTTGGGGAAAAATCTGAGATGATATTCACCTATAGGAGCATAATTTGTAATATCTCTAGTAGTTCATACACATAGAGAATTAGAGTGCCCAATGAGTTTGAGCCATGCACCACCTTTTGAATAAGTAGGTCTGGTAGGTAAATTGTCATTGTTATTTAAGTTTAAAAAATTCTTCCTCTTATAATCTGATGCTTGAAAAGTTATTTGCCAATTCTTTAAAATGGTGTCATATTCTTCTTTTTTGCTAAAATCCCATGAAGATTTACATAGGAATATAGGGTCTGTCTTGAGCTGTTTAATCTCCCTGTCAACTGCCAAATGAGGAGGCTATTTATTGCTGCTAGAGCAATTCCAAAATGAAATTGTGTTGTTAGAGTTCTTATTAAAGAAGGCTCTAAGGTCTTGAGATACTACAATGAAATGCAATTGAAAAAGATGATTGGACAAATCAAAAATATGTTTTGCAGCTGGAATAGCATCTGTAATAATAATGATTTGTCTAACATTTAGGACTTGAATAGCTAAATTGATTCCACATCTAATTGAAAGAAGTTCTACCTTGATGGAGATAATGTTCATTGTATGATGAATTGTTTTGGCAATGATATTCCAACCATTGCATATATGCAAAATTGAAGTTGTGACATTGTCTTTTAATAACCACATACTCTCTGCTATAGTAGTAATATATTTGTATTTATATTTATATATAATAATTGGCCAAGTGCATGAGCTAGTAGTCTATATACTTAGACCATACATATACAAAGCAATGATAATCCCCTTACAAAACACTTTTATATGAGAAAATGTCTAGAAAGTATTAATAACAGTTTGGAAAGACCTAAATATTGTGCAAGAGTTAGATCAAGTAGAATACTTGTCTAAAATGGACTAAGTTGATCTGGAATAGACTGTCAGAGTGATTAGCAAAGTTTTCAGAGTTTATAACTTCAGGAAATTCTAAGTTTATTATTTCTAAGCTACATAATATATAACTCATCTTACCTTTAGAGAATTTTAAGAGAAAAAAATAGAGTTCTGTGGAGGCAATGGTTATTCTAAATATTATAATTAGTTTATGTCAATTAAGTAGAACATCAAGCAGAATACTGCTGACCTAATCTCAGAATAATCATACTAGATGGTTAGAAACCTAATATTATAACTTAAGACTAAGAGCTTAGTCAAAACAGGAAACTTGTATTGTTTAACATCAGAAAACTTAGTAGAGTTCCTAGTATAGATGTGTCTACTCTATATATCTCTGGTATATAGCCTATATATACTTTATATCTAGCTTATCCTAAATATTATAAGTTATATAGATAAGAGTCATTATTTTATATGATGTATGATATTACTTTTATAATGTGTCATATAACATTGTGACAGTCACTGTCACATGTGATGTCACATTGTTCCTTCTTTAATAAGTTCAAAAATAAGAAATAAGATAGAGAAATCAAAATAGAAAATAAGAAAGACTTAAATAAGAGAAACAAAATAAGTTCATTCACTATCTTTAATTCTAAAAGTAGTTATATACTACTATTACAAGTCTTACCCTAAACTACATATATTATTTATAAATGCACCATATTATTACTACAAGATAAACTATACTCCCTAATATTATTATTCTAGCACTTTCTACTATATTTATTAAACATAGTTTATACCTTGTTATTTGAGATCTAGTAGAGTATCTTGGAAGTCTATAATAAATAATTATGTATTATCCAAGAATACAAAAGATGAATTAGAACAATCTTTAACTTCAGCTTGTATACTGTAACTCTACTAATTATACTAATTATATATTTTAAAATGGAACTTGGTGACTTAGAAGGTGGAAAACTATCAGAAGATGGTGAGATATATCATTACTAGCACTAAAAGAGGGATGCTAGTTTTAGTTGATTTTTAGAATGACTACTACAGTGTAAGCTATCAGATTATATACTAGTTAGTCTATTCAGGATGGCTATCTGGAATATGACTACTAAGTGAGTTATTCTAGATCCTGGTGATCCTTAGATATCAGGGAATGAAGGTTCATAGAGTTAATCAAGACCAGCAAGAATATCCAAGGTAAAATAGACAAATGTAATCTATATTAGAAGAGATTGAAAAGTGCAAATAAGGGAATATGAATTATCTATGGGTTGGAATGAATATAGATAGAACATAGGATGTGATAATATTTTAGACCTATAATATTACATCATATAACATATCATATGCATATGGCCACATATCTCTTTATTAACCAAAAAAAGAAACAAAGAATTAAATAAATAATAAAAAGCAGATAGAATTGCACAAATGTGACAATAGACTTGGAAGTCTAATAATACTATTAGATATGATTCATACTTAGGCAAAAGTCTGCAAAGTTAATATAAGTTCAAATCAAGTGTGAAAACTTATCCAAGAAATATAGAGTTGTAAGCTTTGTAAATAATCTTGGCTTCAGTTTATATACTATACTAACTACTTGTTACTTGGTTGCAATTTCAGATAATAAAGACAGAGTTGTAGTTTAATAAGTATGGAAACTTATCAAAATCTATAAGATTGTAAGCTTTCCAGAATAGTCTTGGCTTTAGCTTATATATTGTATTATCTATATGTTACTTGGTTACAACTTTGAAAAGATAAAATAGAGTTTAATAGAGTATGTTTTGATAAAGATATGTATGTTATCTTAATACTAGGGTTTAGTATTAATAGTAGTAAAAGCTATTAAAGTCAAACTATGGTTATTATCAAACTATGTCATATCCCAAACTCCAAAACATGTCCGAGACATGTTTAACTTCAATATGACATCAAATCTCCATGGATATTTGGTCTTATTTGTGTCCAAAACTCTGTCAGTAGTTTGGTACTTTATAATGGACTTAATTCCACCAAAAGTCCACAGTTATTTTGCTTTATTTGAGTCAAAATCCACGGTCATATTCATCTGTATCCATTGTCTAATTATCTCCTTCAAACTCCGCAAATTTACTCGGAATTTACGTGGAGTTTTCCCCTCTTCAAATCTGAACTCCTATATAGTGTTTCACTAATGAAACACTTGCTTGGAGATCTGTTTTAGTTACTCCTTTTGTTATTTTATGTATTTAAGGCTAGTGACCCCTTTGTAGTAGCTAGCCTGATAATTGACTAAAAGTTGACACTAAATCTCCGGTGTCAATGGTGACATGCTTTACTCCTCTCCTTATAACTCCTTACAAGACCAATCTCTGAAATTGCGACCACACGGCTTGTAGGAGGCACAACACATAAGTTGAGGCCAAGGTCGTTCTGGCAAGTCCGCATCACCGAGCTTATTGCAGGAGTTTCTACACTCTGTGCATGACCAAGCCAACTCCGCGGACTTTCATCCTCAAGTGCGAGCTGCACCTAACAAACTAGAGATTTATAAATTATCTACCAATTCTAAAATACAGAGATAAGTATTTAAAACACTTGAAAACTCAAGTGGTGCTATTACTATATAGTTTAGCAATCATATATATCAAGTGAAGTCAGTAGCTAAGCTTAGCTCCAAATTATATGAATGTTTGATCAAATTAATCTGTAGAGAAATACTAATTGAGCATAAATTTGAGATATGAGTAATTTCTACTGTAAAAAACCAAGTACTCACAAAGTTTGATGAAAAATAATACCACTGTAAAAAAATGAGTTATTTGCAGAGTTAAACTTTTATATATAATATTCTAGGCTTATTTAATCTCAAATTTCTCAACATTTCTCTTTTAGCTCCTAATTAAGACATTAACAGAGTTAGAAAAAAAAGACCAGCTGGTTGATATTAATACTTTTAGAGACACTAAGCCAAATAAGCTTAAAAATTTCCTTTTAATGCCACCTATATTATATTTTCATGTCAATTTATCTCAATTTGATATAGAAATTACAAAATTAATTTTACAATAACTTGGATAAAAGTAACAATGACTAATTACTACACTTAGTTATAACAGATTTAGAAACTTCACATATAGTGTCATCATTTTTAAACAATAGGTTCAAAATAGCTACAACAGTGAGAAAAGCTTAAGCTCAAGATATAAATCTTCATAAGTATAGAATACTCAGTAACAAAATTTCCAAGTGGGATATTTCAATTAATTACTAGTATAAGAGCCATAATAACAACAGCCTTACTTTTTGATACAAGTAACTATTAGACAGTCCACTCTTTTATTCAGTTTCAGCTGTAGATATTTATTCTAACCAGTTTTGAGCTCCTAAATTATCCAAATCTTTCTTTTGCTTAATAACCAAATTCCTCACAATTTTCTGAAGTCTACTAGCAGTTACTCATACTTATTAGAAAAATACATAAGATAAACAATTGATTTAATATTATCTCTGGTCTCTAAGTAATATTTATTTACTATATCTACAGAAAATAGCTTTTATATATATAGGACACTTATAATCTTTAAAAATTGATGATATTTGCAAATTCAGATTTGAGAGAAATATTACTGATAAGAAAACCTCTGAGATAATCTAGAATTGATTTGAAGTAGATCTTAATCAAAAAGATTAGTATATCTTCTAAGATTGGTTGTCAGTTTAGAACAGGTTTGTTAATGAACTTCATTGATACTTGATACTTTAGTCTCTTTATATTAAGTTTAAGATTATAGATTAGCATAATATTACATATATTATAGTTATGGTTATATAATCATATGATACATGAAAAAATATAAAAGGTTCTAAAAAAATAATGTTATACAACATGTCAATAGCATATTAATTGTCATAATATACTTAAACCCTTATATTTTATTTTATTTTTATCTATTTTCTTTAATTTTCTTTTATTTCTTAGATAATAAAGAGGTATGTGACTGTAGTCACATAATGTGTCACATGACATAATATCATAGACTTAGAATATATAAGAAAAAGCTAAAAAGATAACATCAAGATATATTTTATATATTACTATCACTGTTATATTGTTATATAGTATATAGAAGAGTATAAAAAGTTCTAAAACCAATATTGTTATATAATATGTATATTACATATCAAAGTTGAAAACAGTAAACTTTATTTATTTTATTTTTCTTTCTTATTGTTATTTTCTTTTTTGTTTCTTTTATTTATAACTTAAAATTAAAGTTATAATATGGTATTATAACTATCATACATACTCTATAACAAGATATAATGTTGGTTATATAATCATATAATAGATGGAAAAATATAGAAGATTTTAAAAGAATAATATTATATAATATATTAACAGCATATTAATCTTATATAGTATACATAGTTTTTAAGATAGGTTAGTAGTAATCTTGTACAAACTATTAGGTAATATATTAAGATAGATACTCTGTACTAGGAATTTTATTGAGTTTTCTTATGTTAATTCAATACAAAATTTATTTCTTAACATAATATTATATATTGATCTTATATATAATATATAATTTTTAGAGTAAGTTAGATGTAACTAAGTATATTAAGTTTTCTTGTATTAATTTAATACAAGGTTTTTCTTTTACTTTTATCTTGAATTATAACACTAGTAGCTTTATTTGTACAATTCTTGTCTTTGAATAAATAATTAAATATATTGTTCTTTAGTTTTAAGATATAGTTAAGTTTGTTATAAGTAAACTTTTTATTCAAACTAAACAAAAATAGAAAGTTGATCAGAGACAAATACAAGAAAAGAGTTGAAAATAATCTCTATTATTATTGTAGACTAGAAGACTATATGTTAAACTCTTGTCTTAAAAAGTAGAATCTGAAAAATTCTAAAGGCTAGAGAATTCAAACAACTAATATGATCTTTATAGTTATAAGTATTAAGAAGTTCTTAGAAAAATAAACTTAATTAATCCAACTCTTATTCTCTCTTTTTGTTTTTTCTTAACTCTTGATTTTTGATCAGAATCACAGTTATAAAATCTTGTTCTATACTTTTAAATCTACTTATTACTTTGTAAATTTAAAGTTTTTATATATTTATAATCTTAAAGCTTTCCTAATTCTATCTGTTAAATTTTGTTTACTTGATAGCTTATCAAAAAAACACTATTTCTAAGATTATTACTTTATTTATAATTTTTTCTTTTAATAAATGTATAAATTTTGACTTCTATGTCATCCTAGTTGATTTCTTCTACTCTTTAATTCTTGGATATAACTAACTCATCTAATATAATCTATTAATTAACTAAGATAATAGGTTTATTATCTTTTATTTATCTTTGTAGAAAAATTAAGATCTGACCACACTATTGGCAACTTTATCAATTTTTGATATCTCTTTGTATATTATTACAACTTAAGTCTCAAAGTTAGGCCAAAAGAAAAACTTTATATTAGTATGAGTTATATATAAGAATTGTAATATTATATAATATATAATACTATTTTTCTAGATTTTTCTATACTTTTTTTCATATTATATGTAATATTACATTACTTTTTTAGTTAAGTTCAAATATTAAAAAAACTAAATAATAAAGAAAAAAAGAACAAGTTTGTCATTTTTAAGTCTAATATATATATCAAACTTCAGAATTTCCATACTTATTTTTAAGGTTTTTATATTAAAAATTCTTAAAGTGAATTTATTTATTTTCGATTTTTTTAGTCTTTTATAATTTCTTTTTAAGTTCTTTTTTCTTTTATAGTTTATTTTTCTTATTTTATTTTTCAAACTTAGATAAAAAAAGTAATATAATATTATATGTAATAGTTACAAATATTACAAATTACAATAAAAGCTTAATATATATTATAAAATATATTATATAACTTAGTAAAACATTATAAAGTAAACTATTATATAATAAAAACTCTATTGAGCTTTTTTATATTACTTAATATATAAGTACACTTTTATCTTAATATTTAGGCTTAAGTTATAATACTTTATATTTATATATAAATAATTTAATATTGTTATTACTAATATATTAGCTTTTATTTGTATATTAAAATAACCAGATTCAAACAATTTTCAAAATTTCATAATATACTTTAAGCTCTAATATTATATTTTTCTTTTACTTTTATAAGAGGAAATAAAAAGATTTTGTTAGAAAATATTAGTTATATAAAAGTTTAGTTATACTCTTAGGCTAGTTATTATCTAAACTAGCTTTTAATAAACTGGTAACTATTTGTGTCTTATTCTAATCTCTATTGTTTTATTTACTATTAGTAGTACTATATCTAGATTATTAATTATAATTATGTATAATAATCAGTTAGTACTTAGACTAAGCATATAGACTATCTTAATATAGTATATAGTAGAATACTTTACCTAATTATTACCAAAGTTCCCAGATACTTACAACTTTATAAGTAAGATTTATTGTCATAGACTAACTTTTGAGACTTTTAAGATATTTGCTTTCTAATCTCTGATAGAGTTCTAATATATTCTAGATATACTTCTATATCTGTACTCTTTTATGTATAAATTAGTTATTTGTATTTTATTTTCTAGTAACTTATCATCTAGACTTTAGATTATTCTATTTTTAAGAACTGTTTTTATAATATCTCCTTAGTTATCTTCTACACTATTATTTCCTTAGTCATACTTATAACTACAAAACTTAATACTTAAGTATCCAGTCTGAAAATTAAACCTAAGTAACTCACTTTTTGTTTCTGAGCTTAAACCTGAGCAAAACCACTTCTACCTTAATTCTTCATCCAAAGTTATGTCCATATAATAAATAGCAGTACAACACATAAGTTTAGGCCAAGATTGTTATCTATAGTTTTATTACAAGTCTATGGATAAGCATTTTAGCTTGATCCATAACTTGGATATCTTACTCACTTTCACAGATAACTATATCTGTTTTTGGATAAGTTTTTATGTTTATATCAAAGTTAAAAATAGTAAATCCTATTTTTTTCATTTTTATTTTTACTGTCACACAAAAGAACATAGAAGATTCCAGAACAATAATATTATATAATATGTTTACTATATACTAACTTTATAAATAACATATACTTTTTAAAGTAAGCTAGGTTTAGTGTAGTACAAACCACCAGCCTAGTATATATAAGACAAATACTTTGTACTTGAAACTTCATTCAGTTCTCTTATGTTAATACTAATACAAAGTTTCTTTCTTAACTTAATACTTTAAGTCTTAAATTATAACAACTTGATCTAACCTCCTTCCATACAACTAACTATGAATATTTACCTGAAGTGAAAACTACACTAAAGGTATATTAAGTAAACTTATCTATACTAGAAACTCTATCAAGTTCTCTTGTGTTAATTAATATAAGACTTTTCTTTTATCCTAACTTTTGGGCTTAAGTTTTAATACTATGATAGTAAAGACACATACAAACTTAAAGTAAAACCAGTCACTTCTCTCAATTTTATATTGGAATTTACAAGAGAAACTTAACAGAAAACTATTAGAATGACTAGTATAATTTACAGGATTTCATAGACTTTTACAATCTCTAGGAAAATCTAAGTATTCATTTATCACATATACTAAGTGTACTACTTACCTCCAGAAAAACTTGAGAACAGAATAAGGTTTCTGGAGGTAACAAACATCCTATAACATTATATTATATACTCTAATCTCTTAGATTAGCTTACTTTATAGAAAATAATAAGAATAGTATAGCCAAAAACATTCTTAATAGAAATATCTAGAATATTAGCTTGCTATTAGAAATAGATAGGAGGGAGTTAGAATAATGAACAAGGTTACACTCAGTAAATGTCAGTAGTAGGAATTGTAATAGTCAACTAAGCAAAATTTATAGGCTTTTATAGTAGTATTATTAGGGTCAAAAGAACTGGTTTCTTTACAAGAACCTCCTATTACAATGTATACTATTTATACTAATACATCATTGTTTATACTCTATATTACAACATCTACTTTAATATCTATATATTGTCTATAAGTCTACTGTACTATTACTACAAGACAAACAATAGAACCTACTTTTAGAAAAACTTAAGAGAACAGAATGAGATTTCCCAAAGATAACTACTGTTCTAAATATCTTACTATCTATTTTAATTTAGCAGAATAGTACTAAGCTAACATTAGAATAACAGTATATAAATAGTTAGGAACCTGGATAGAAGTATTTAGAATATTACCTAAAAAGTAAGATATATTTGATGATGATAGAAAAATAACCAGCAATAATCTAATAGATCTTTTTAAAGAATAGTATATAAATATCAGATTTAGAACTAATAGTAAAAGTCTATAAATCTTACAGCATAGCTTAGTAATATTATGGGATAGAAAGGTTTGTAGTAAAGTCTGCAATGTTTAGTATTAAAGATCTTTACTTAAATGTATAAGATAAAAAGTTTAAAAAATTAAATCTTTTTATAATTATATATCATAGTTATATAATTTTCCATTACTAAATTTAAAAAAACTAAAAATAAAATAGAATAAAATTCATTAAAAAAATTCTTTCTTCTCTATATTTATCTAGTAATTAATATTACTAGGATTTCTTTTATATCTTCTTATTATACTTCTTTGTTGATATTTATAAGATTAATACTAACAAGGCCAATGTCTATTACTCTTTCTTACTATTTTTTCTAGATATTTTTTCTCTACTACTATTATTTTCTCTTTATAATTTTTACTTTAGAAAAATAATTTTTCTAATTTTCAGCTATTTTTTATTTCTTCTTTTGATTTCTAATTTTTTTTATCTAATTATTTTTCAGTATTTCTTTATATTTATTTATATTTATCTCATCAGCTTCTTTACTAGTGACTAATTGTTATATTTTTATTCTCACTAGTTTTTTACTAGTGAATATCTTTTCTTTATTTCTTACTATTTCTCTCATTTCTATCTCTCTATATCTAAGTCTTAATACTATATAGCTTTACTAAACAATTATATTAATAGACTATTTCTCCTCTCTTACTATATTCTATTTTTATCTTCATAGTATATATAGGTTTTTCAGAAACTCTTATCTGAATTAATAAACTATACTTTTCTTTTCTTGTAGTTAGTCAAATCTCTTAATCATAATTATAGACTTCTATATTAAATAGACTATAGAAAACTATTTTTCTTTCTACTCTTGATTTACTAACTGCTTAGTATTATAGCCAGAAATCTTTTCTCCAGATTTTATTTTTTACTTCTATTTATTTTCTTATATTTTTATTTTACTATATCTTTCAATTATTACTAATTTCTTTTACTAGTAAATCTTTTATCTTTATTTATGAAAATATAACTACAAAAAATAAATTAAATATATTTTTTGAATTTTTGAATTTTATTTTGTTCATCCAACTTTCTTTTGGCTAATATTATTTCAAGAAATCTCTTTTAGAACCTACTTAAAAATATCTATACTATACTAATATTTAATTATATTTGTTAAAGCTCAAATTTTTTTTCTTATTTTTCCAACTCTTTTCTTCAATTATGTCTTCTAGCTATCTTTATTTTTCTTATAACAGGTCAAATTTCAAGATTACATTAGAATCTCTATATTAAGTAAATCACAGTATATATTTTCTCTTTTACTCTACTCTTTTCTTGGTAATTGAAACATCTCTAAATCTTATTAGAATCCTTATACTAAGTGAACTACTATCAATATTTATCACAACATTCATCTAACATATTTTATTTTTATCTTGGTGATTAGCAAGTTTTTAAACTCTTTTAGAGCTTTTATATATAGGAGACCACCAACATCTTTACTCTACTCTCACTACTATCTACTCTTGACTGCAAAATATTATTTATTATTTCTAAGTAATATAAGAAAACTTAATGAAGTTTCCATTACAAACTAGTTTACTTTATACTATAGACTATAGTCTATATGTATACTATAACTAACCTACTCTAAAGTTTATACACTATTTATAAGACTAACATGTTGTTACCATAATAACCTTTTCTGTAATATGTGATCATATGACTAGTAACCTGTGATATATGTCACATTTTTATCATGTTTTGTTATATATATATATCACAAAATAAACTACTTACTTATTTGTGATATTTGAATCTTAGGTACACTCTCAGAGGTTTAGGAGTGATTCATAAGTTCAATAATGATGACAATGATGATTAAGATCAACACAGATATCAATGATAAATGATGAAAATTGATGTTGTTAAGTCTGAGGTTTAATCCTCAAATATAGAGATATAACAGAGATATATATACAAAAGAGTGATAGTCTGTATACAAGCTATTTCCATTACATGATCAAAATTCATATCTAATGGGAACTGTCATCTGTCATAGTAGCTGTCAGGCTAATTTTAGCAGATAACTAATTATGTCACTACATTGATATGCTTGTATCTCTATCAATACTTATTGTTATGAGATATACTATATATCCTCAGAAATAGATTGATGAGTACTTTTCAATGCAAGTTTTATCATACAAATCAGTCTAGCTATTCATGGGATATTAGCAAATGAAGCTTTTATAGTTACTGATGGCCTGATATCTTGGTTGTTTGTTGTCTCTTTTGTACATCCCACATATATGTAAATAGCCTTCATTTGAAGCTTTCCAGTGCAACTTGGTTTGTAAAGATTAGTCTACTAGTTGTGGAGATATAAGCTAAATAAAGTTTGTGATAGTATAACTATTATATATAATATTATATCATACTTCTTTACCTAAGTTCAAAATAACAAAAATAAGAATAAAATCTAAAATTAAAATAAAATAAAATAAAAACCAAATTTATTATTTATAACTCTAATGTTCTCTTACTAAGTAATACTATTACTTTATATAAACTAATTACAATAGACCAATAATACAAGCTATCTATACAACATTGTATATCTACTAGCTGTTGTGGCAACTACTTATCATAATGACAAATAATCTTACTAACAAGTAAATCTCTCAGTAAAGTTATAATGTGGGAATTTCACAAGAGAACTCGACAAGAAGCCTCTTCTTAATTAGAGTCCTATTTATACAAAAGGTTCATGGTTTATGCTACTAATATTTAACCCTGTCCTTATGTTTGTCAAGATCGTTGACGGTGGACTCTATTTTATTTTTCCTTTTCATTTTTTATTTTATTTTACTTTTCCTTTTCATTTTTTATTTTACTTTTCTTTTCTTTTAATTTCTATTTTTAGAACAACTCGGGTTAGGGGTTATCAGTCACGCTGTCACATCAGTCACAACTTGATGGCGTAGTCACAAGACTGATCACGGGACTTAGAAGAATGAAGTAGAGGGAACTAGAACAAAGTGACGTCATACAACATGGACACCACATGTTGGCCTCATGTATTACTCATGGTCATTTAGGGTAGGGTGCACAGTAATTAGCACGGACCATGGGGATTAGTATATAAGGTAGACTACTCTGTAATTGGGACTCTATCGAGTTCTCTTGTGTCACTCAATACAAGAGTTAGTTCTTTGCTTAACACTTTGAGCATTGAATCATAACAATGTTCATACTTCACTCTCATATCTACCTCATGTCTTACTCAAGGCTACCATGTGTACTCCATATACCCTGATATTATCTTCTAGTTCTTTCTACTATATTCTAGGCTTATGACATTACATCATATGTCTCTTCATCGTCCAAAAGAAAATAAAAGTAAAAATAAAATAAAATCACTATAAAGTCAGAAAATAAAATAAAAATAAAATAAAAATTATTCATGTTCAAAGCATCCCATAACACCAGCTAGGCTCTGTCAGACTTGAAAATAGTAGGCTTATTCTTTTTTCTACTTTTCTCTCTTATTATTTAGTTTTTTTTATTTTCTCTTTCTATTCAAACTTAACTTAGAAGAGCAATGTGATATCATATATAACTGTTACAACTATTACAAGTAGGTTATACAGATTATAATCACAACATCATATAATATAGAGAAGGATATAAAAGAATCTAAAAGAATAATATCATATATAATATAATATAAAAAGTAAACTTACCTAAACTAAAAACTTTATTTATTACAACTTAAGTCTAAAGTTAGAATAAAAAAGAAATCTTGTATTGATTAATACAAGAGAACTTGATAGAGTTTCTAGTTTAGGTGTGTCTACTTTATATATCTCTGATATATAATCTATATACACTTTATATCTAACTTATCCTAGATGTTATGTATATAAAAGTTATTATATCATATCATGTATAACATCATTCTCCTTAGGTGTTATATGTAATGTTATAATATTTCTCTTTACTAAGTCTAAAATAAGAAAAGAAATAGAAAAACTAAACTAACACTATCAAGTTCTCTTATGTTAACTAATATAAGTTTTTTTTCTAACTCTTGAACTTAAGTTTACCAGATCTAGTTTATTTCTTAAGCCTAAAGTCTAGCTAATAAGAAGTCTGCTAGATGTAAGGATCTCAAAGAGTTATTGAGTTTCTACTGTTGTAATAACCAATACTATAACAGTAAAGATATATACAAACTTAAAGCAAAACTAGTCACTTCTATCACTCTTATAAACACTATTTATACTAATGTATTATAGTTTATGCTCTATGCTAAAATACCTACTATAAACTATATATGACTGCCATAAGTTTATTATACCTATGATATTACTGTTATGATGCAATGCTCAAAGTGTTAAGTAAAGAACTAACTTTTATATTGAGTGACACAAGAGAACTCAATAGAGTTCCTAATACAAAGTAGTCTATCTTATATACTACTGCTCATGGTCCGTGCTAGCTACTGTGCATCCTACCCTAAGTGACCATGAGTATAATATGAGGCCAGCATGTGTTGTCCATGCTATATGACATCACTTTGTTCCAGAATCTTCTACTCCATTCTCCCAAGTCCTGTGATCAGTCTTGTGACTATGCCATCAATTTGTGACTGATGTGACAGCGTGACTGATAGACCCTAACCTGAGTTGTTCTAAAAATAGAAAAAGAAAAGAAAAGAAACATAAAATAAAATACAAAATGAAGAGTGAAAATAAAAGTCAAGTCCATTGTCAACAATCTTGACAGTTACATGTTGTATCACATGATTACTTATTACTAACTAAAAGAAAGTAAAACTAATATAGAATTAATAATAAAAAATATAAACTTTATAAAATAAATATAAAATCCAATTAAAATGCTAAAGTTCTAGAAATATATCATAATATCTTGAGTTATCTCAACTTGTAGTCTCTATAATATAAATATCTCTTTGTTCAATATTTGTCCAAATTGCATCAAACCTCTTAAATGTTCCTTCTGAGTACTATGAATTTGCTAACATCTTTAGTAAATCAAAAGCTAAAGTTCTTGTGAAAATCACTTCTCATCATTCTTATGACCTTCAAATAAACTTAGAAGAAGATGCTTAATCTTTAGTTAGCACTATTTACTTTCTTTCAGTATTTGAATAAGAGGCTCTAAAATAATTTATTGAGGAAAAT
>JAJOHK020001002.1:0-16960 GCA_022457215.2 Leucocoprinus gongylophorus
TTAGAAGAAGCCAAGAATTAGTTTGAAATATAAACTAATCATAAACACTTAGAATACT
Organism: Leucocoprinus gongylophorus; assembly: GCA_022457215.2. Taxonomy (NCBI): domain Eukaryota; kingdom Fungi; phylum Basidiomycota; class Agaricomycetes; order Agaricales; family Agaricaceae; genus Leucocoprinus; species Leucocoprinus gongylophorus. Next base: position 59 of record JAJOHK020001002.1, read on the forward strand.
TTATACAAGTACAAATTTTGAATTGAAAACAAGCTTATTAGGCAATATATTTATCAAAATTTGATTTCACATTGAAGTATATAGCTGGAAGAAGTATGGGAAGAATAGATAGTTTTAGTAAAAAAACAGATTGAGCAGAAAAAGTAGAATGAGATAATTAAAATCAGATATTGTTAAAAAAGAAATAGTTAGAGATAAAAGTAGTAGAGAAGAAGCATTTGTTGAAAAGCCCCTTGTCCATGTGTATTATACCTATCTCAAACCTACTAAAGTTATGAGTTCAATTTCTTAGTAGTTTTTTGTGTTAGGTAACTGTATAAAAAGGTTAGGGTATTGATACTCCATATATAATTTCTTTTGTAGGCATAGTGTTATAAGATGAAAGTGTGAACAAACTTTAGGGTTAGGGTTAAGATATAATAGTAGTAATTATTAGTCTACAATGAGAGAGAGAGGGCACATGACTGGAAAGTCACATGACATGATGTCATAGGCCTAGAGCAGTCTAGAGCAGTCTAAAAGGACTTAGGGTTTAGAAGGATTAGGAAGAGTCTAGAGATAGGATAACATCAAGGGACATGGGTTCCTTATGGTGTATACATAGTACATGTATAGATGATGGAGATTAAAGAGTATGATGTCAGGGCACATGGATATGACATGCTGGTCTTGAGGAAGAAGCATGGTAGATGAGTAATGGACATGAGAACAAAGCACAGACATTAGAGTAGAATGATGCACAGTTATAGCACAGACCATGGGACTCTATATAAATAGTTGGTAGAATACTATTGTGGTTCCCTGTTGAGTTCTTTTGTAAATACACAACTCATGTTCCCACTAGATATCCCTACTAAGAGATTTATTGCTTGTGCTGCTATTGGACACTGGTCTAGTGGTTGTCACAACACATAAACTGCCATCATGCTCCATGTAATAAATTGTTGATCTAAAAAAAAGCATTTGTTGATTGAAAGAAGAAAAGATTTATATACCAAAAGATAACTAGTCAAGATTAAAGATAATCTAAATATACTAATAACAGAATACAAAAGTTAGTAAAAAGTAATAGAATTGATTACAAGAAATTATTGGTAGTCATGAATGATAATCAAGAAATATGTATAAGTATGTGATTAGTATCAAAGAATAAAGAATAGAGTAAAAATACTAATAGAGAAGTTAATATCAAACATAGTACTAGAAAGACTATAGCAGCCTGTTACAGTTGACTTTATAACTAAATTACCATGGTTAAAGAATTACAACTATATTAATAACATGTAATTAGTTTTTAAAAAATATCATATTATACAGCAATAACAAAAAAAACATTAGTAAAAGAATTAGTGAGATTATTTAGAAATTGTAAGAAAAATAACTTATAAAGTTATCAGTGTCTAGAAATCTTGGTCCAAGTACTAACCAATCATTATGGATTAATTAATAACTAGATATAGTACCACTAATAGTAGATAAAACAACAAGAATCAGGATAAGCTAGTTTGAGCCTAGTAGTATAACTAAGCCTCTATAGAATGGATCTAAACTTATATATAGCTAGTGTTTCCTAATAGAAATTATATATGAAAGTTACATGAATAGCTAGAAAGAAATAGAAGTTTGTAGTTTACAATAATATTAATGAAGAAGTTAAACAATATGTTAGAAATGAAAACAAAATTGTCTATAGCATTTTATTCATAGGCTGATAAACAAACAGAAAGAAATAATTAGGAGCTGGAGTAATATTTAAGAATATACATAGACTATAGGTAAGAAACATAGTCAGAATGATTATGTTAAAATTCATGAACAATAGACGATATTACAAGTTACCATCACAAACTATCACACTATAATGCTATTATGATCACATGATCACATGACACAATAGAAGGTAGTAAAAGCTTCTGGAACAATGATGTCATATAATATATTATATACATGTTGACCTTAAGGAAAACACATAGTCATTTAGGATAGGCTAAAGTATTAAAGCACAGACTATTAGTTTTAGTATATAAGGTAGACAAGTCTGTACAGAGTTCTCTATCAAGTTTTCTTGTGTTAATCCAATACAAGATTCTTTTTATTGACCAACTCCAAGGTTTTTAAGTTGTAACAAGAATGTAATATAAAATATAAAAAAAGAGAAAGCATGTAAGAGTTGAGAAGTATATATCTCTTCATTTATTCTTGCAACTTCTTAATTATAGCCTTAGTCTTCTTATATAACTCCTTCATCTTTTATATATAGATAGAAATAAGAAAAAGCTAGTAGAGTATAAAGTAAAAAATAGGATATTGTTAAGTACAAAGAACTTGGTATAGCAAATGATAAAAGAATGAAGAAGTTGACAGAAAGATATATGAAATTATACAAAATCAAGAAAATAATATTAGAAAATGTAATAGAGTTGGAGTTATTAGAGTTAATTAAAATTTATCTAGTAGTAAACATGAGTGGAATAATGATATACAAGGAATAGGCAAAGAGGCAGAAAAAGATCCTATCTTATTCAATAGATATAAAAAGAGTGAAAGAATATGAAGTAGAAAAAATAAAAAAGATACTAGAAAGAAGCTTAAGTACTTGGTATGATAGAAGGAATATACAGTAGAATAAGATAATTGGAAATAATTAGAGAGTTTGGAAAATACAATGAAGTTAGTAAAAGAATTTGAAAAGAAAATAAGAGAGTATGAACTTAAAAAGTTTAGCAGAAAAATTCATGTTCAAGAATATTAAATTCAGAATTAAAAGATTTGAAAAGTAAGTTTCTAGAAAAGTATATAATAAAGTTGTTATTTAGTTAGGACAATGGAAATTTAAGAATAAGTATTTGAAAAAATTAAAAGAAATAGAAGAATAATGTTATATAATTTATTCTATTCTAAATTATATATGTTTATTATAAGAATATATTAAATATAGTTCACATCTCATTATTTGAGATCTATTAATAAGCTTCTAGAAATCAGGTTAGCAAATATGTATTATCTGGATATACAGAACACAGATATCAAAATAATCTTTGACTTTAGTTTATATACTGTATCTTTACTAGCTATACTAGTTGTATACTTCAAAAGAGCTACTTAAGAAGATTTGTAGAGAACAAGTCTTCTAAAAGATAATGTCAGTTTTGGTTAATTTTTAGAATAAGGTTTACAGTGTAACTACTAGCCTACATACTAAGTATTTTATCTAAGATAGTTATCTAGAAATGAAAACTATAAGTGAGTTACTATAGATTTGGATGGTTCTTGAATATCAGAGTAAAGATCTATAGAGTTGTTAGAAAGTTTAGTAAGAATATCCAAGATGGAATAGACAAGAGTGATTTGGGAGTGTGGATAGATTAAAAAGTGTTATCTATAGGTTAGAATAGATATGACTAGATCAAGACATAACAAAACATCATATTATAACTATGTTTTTTAATATCCTAGATTCTTTACTTCTTTCTATATCATATAACTATGATTACATATTTGATGATATTATGTGACATATTATATGACTATCACAAAATAAACTACTCACTTGTTTGTGATATCTAAATCTTGAATGTACTCTTAGAGATTTAGAAGTTTAATAATAAGGACAATAATGATAAAGATTAATACAAATGTCAATAATAATAATAAAATTATCAATGAAAATTGATGTTATTAAATCTAAAATCTAATTTTCAGATATAAAAGTATTTATACAAAATAGTAATGGTCTGTACACAAGCTATTTCCATCATATAATTCAAACTCATATCTAGTGTTATGACTTAGATCTAAGGTTTAGGACAAAAGACCACTCTTGTATTAAGTAACACAAGAGAACTCAATAAAGTTCCTAAGTACAAGATGTCTACCTTATATACAAACTACTGATAGTCTGTGCTACACTTCTTTAGCCTTACCCTAATAACCATATGTTAACCATACTATATAACATCATTGTTTTTAAAACCTTCTACATTGTTCCATTGCATTACATGAGTATGTGAATTGTGTGACCACCAAGTCACACCTATGTGACATCATGTTTTGTCTTCTTTACCTTTGTCAAAATAAAGAAAAATAAATGAAAAGGAAAATAGAATAAAACCAAGTCTTTTATTTATAACTCTGACATCATTTCCCCTTCAAGGTTTCTCCTCTAGAGAAACTGACTTCCATCTTTGTCAGTTTCTCTCCAACTTCTTTAAATACTCATTCTCAAACTTCTTATTGTCCCACCCAAACAATATCCTTACTATATACTTTCTCAGCAATTTGCTTCTTTTAAACTCCTCTGTATTTGGATTTAACTTTATCTTCCACATTTTATCTATTCCCTCCTGTTGTCTAACTTCTACACTTATTCTTCCTTCAAACTTGTCAACTAATTCTCTTGCATTCTCTAAATCTTCCTCTTTTTCCTATATATTAGTCTTATCAAGATTGCAAAAAGTAGACTTTGTTTCTTTTTATTTTCTTTCTTATTTTTTATTTTCTTTTCGATTTATTTTCTATTTTTCTATTTTTAGAACTTAGGGTTAGGATTAGTGATGACATCACTTGGTCACACATCACTCACATTAGATAACATGGTAACAGTAATAGTCACAAGTTACAAGACAAGTAGAAGGACGTAGAAGGTTCTGGAAAAGATGATGTCATACAGCATGTGCAACACATGTTAACCTTAAGGCTAACACATGGCTGTTTAGGGTAGATTAGAAGTAACTAGCATGGACCATGTGGATTTAGTATATAAGGTAGACTATCTTGTACAGAGTTCTCTATCAAGTTCTCTTGTATTAACCCAATACAAGGTTCTTCTTATTGACCTACTCTAAGGTCTTTGAGTTGTAACAATTCTCTACTGTAAACCTCTTCCATCTCACTAAATATTTTTCTACTCTCTATATCTTTCTCCTATTCAATATCTTCTCAATTACTCACTTCTCTACTCCATCAACTTCTACTAGTTTTGGTTCCTCTACTCTTTGCCCCTTTACCAGTTCCTTATACCTTACTATTCTGCTAACATTTACCATTAGATGGATCTTCATAGAGACTGGTAGTCTCAACTTCACTGCATTCTTTGACACTACTTCTTCTATTGCATATGGCCCCACATATCTCTCTGTCAACTTCTTTGTTGGTCTTTCTCTAAATACTAAATCCTTTGTACTTAGCATCACTTTATCTCCCTTTCTCCATATTTCCACTTCTCTTCTCCCTTTATCTGCTTGCCACTTCATTTCTTCCTAGGTCTTTTTTAAGGCAACTTTTGCTTCTTCTTGCATCCTCCTCATTCTTTCTACAAACTCTGTTGCTTTCTCTATCTTCCCTTTTCTTCTAATATCCACTTCCATCCTCAGCTCTCTTCCATAATTTGCCATAAAAAGCAATACTTTTGTTGTGGAATGAACCTTGTTGTTGACTGCAAACTCTACTGTTGCCAACCATTCTGGCCAATCTCTCTGTCTATACTTTGTAAAGAACCTCAAGTACTATTCCAACTCTTGGTTCATCCATTCTGTCTACCCATCCATTTGTGGGTAGAATGTTATTGACGACTTTGTCTCAATTCCCAACATTCTATTCAACTTCTTTGTAAACTCCACCACAAACTGTGGTCCTCTATTACTAATCATGCTTTCCAGTAATCTGTGTAGTTTCCATATGTTATCTCTAAACAACCTTGCTAAACCTTCTGCCAATGTCTCCTACATCATTGCCACAAAATATGCCATTTTTGACAGCCAATCACACACTACTAGTATTGCATTCCTTTGTAATAAAGTCCACTGTCAGATGTGTCCATACCTTCTCTAGTACCTCATTCATCATCAACTTCCCTGCTAGTGCCTCTGTTCTATTCTTCATTTTCTGACATGTGTTACATCCTTCCACATATTTTCCCACATCTCTTATCACTTCTGGCTACTAGTAATTTCTTGTTACTAACTCTATCATCTTCCACCTTCCACCATATTCTGCTACTGGCATATTATGATGTAGCCAAACTATTTCCATCCTCAGTTCTTTATCCTTTGGCACATACATCTTTCCTTTCTTCAATACTAAATCCCTCTCAATCTCCCACTCTTCTTCTCTCAAATTCTTTATTCCTACCTTCTTTATTTCTTCTACCACTTTGACTACTTCTTTGTCTTTCCCTCTTGCCTTTTTGATTTTCTCTAACAGCATTGTTTCTGGTTCCTTCACTACTACTTCTATTATTTCTCTAACCCACTCTTCTTTTATCAATTTTTGATTTTCATTGTCATTCTCCACCTCTACCTTCCAATCTGGTCTCCTACTCAGGCTATCCACTTTCTCCATTCTTATTCCTGGCATATGCTTCAAGATAAAGTCAAATCTAGACAAATATAGTGCCCATCTTACTTGTCTACAATTCAACTTTTGCATCTTCATAAAATACTCCAAGTTCTTATGATCCATCCAAATCTCAAACTTGAATTTAGTGCTCTCTAGTAAATATCTCCATGCCTCCAATTCCCTAATGACTGTCAACATTTCTTTATTGTGAATTTTGTAATTTTGTTCTGTTTCATTCAATGATTTTGAAAGGTAAGCTACTGACCTCTATCACCTATTTTCACACTTCATTGACAATACTCTTCCTGTTGCAAAATCTGATGCATCTATCTCCATTCTTATCTTCTTATCCAGGTCTAGTATCACCAACACAGGTTTTGTAGTGAACCACTTCTTCAACATCTTAAATGACTTTTCCTGCCTTATTTCCCATCTCTACTTCTGATCCTTTCTTATCAGCTCATGTAGTAGCCTTGCTATCTTAGCAAAGTCCTTTATAAATCACTTGTAATAGTTGGCTAACCCTAAAAACTTCTGTATATCTTTCACTGATTTAGAGGTTGGCCACTCCAACACTGCCTTCACCTTCTTTTCTTTCATCTTGATTTTATTCTTTCCTATTACCACTCCTAAAAACCCTACTTCTCCAACTTTCCACTTGCACTTCTCCAGCTTCACATATAAGTTATTCTCTTCTATTTTCTTGATAACTTCCTAATAACTTCTTCCACTATATCATCATACTCTTCTTCTTCTGTACCAACTATTATATCATTGATAAAACTAGCTACTTTTCCAGTATTGATTAAATCTCTTAAGATTTCATTTATCATTGCTTGAAATGTTGCTGGTAAGTTTGTCAAACCAAAGAACATAACTGTTGGTTCAAATAACCCTTCTTGACAAAACTGAAAGCGGTAGACTTAACTTTTTCTTATTTTCTTTCTTATTTTTATTCTCTTTTGATTTTCATTTTCATTTCTTTTATTTTTAGAACTAGGGTTAGGGTTAGAGTGACAAAGATTGTGCTGTTACACATCAGTCACATCAGATAACATGGTCACAGTAATGGTCACAAAGTCATGAGATTGTCATATACAAGTCCACCTGTCTGGAAAACTATATCCCCGCGGTGATGCCACCTCTGAACCATACAAGCCTGCCTTCTATGGCGGCCACCTTTCTTGCAACACATCTTATGGCGGTGCTGCAACTCTCCGGGTATTCCGTCTTCCTATTCAACTCAGTTTTCCATGACGGAGTTACTCCTGTCAGTGTCTCAACACTGAAACCTCCGCTCAGGGTAATAGGGGTTTTACCACTGAAATCCCGAGCATCTCCTATAATATCAGTTTGTATATAAGACTAGTAGTTACACTGTAATTCGCTAGTCTGATAATCAATGAAGATAATCTCTTATTGAACTCGATCTCCGGTGTTCAACAGCAACACACCATTCAGCACTTACTCCCACTCGGACTTCTCTCCTTCATCTGAAGTTGCGACCATGCGGCAGACAGATGGTGCAGCACATAAGCTGAAGCCAAGGTTGTTCCACAAGTCCGCTCATCTCTGAGTACATTCTGCGGACTTCCACCCTAGTGTGAACCGCGCCTGACAGAGATGTATAGAAGGACATAGAAGGTTCTGGAAGAATGATATTATATAATATGTGCAATATATGTTGACCTTAAAGACAAACACAGACTGTTTAGGGTAGGCTAAAAGTAGTTAGCATGGACCATGAGATTTTAGTATATAAGGTAGACTATCTTGTATATAGTTCCCTATCAAGTTCTCTTGTGTTAACCCAATACAAGGTTCATCCACTTGTCCAACGCTAAGGACTTGAGTTTGTAACACTTCTGGTATTGTGAAGGCTGCTTTCCACTCATCTCCTTCCTTAATTCTCACATTATTATATTCCCACCTCAAATCCAACTTCATAAACACCTTCTTTATTCCTATGTTCTCTACTATATCTAAAATTAATGGTAACAGATAGTTATTTTTCACCATCCACTCATTCAAATACCAATAATTCTGCACCATTCTCTTTTTTCCATCTTTCTTCCCCACAAAGGATACTGGTGCTGTCTGTGGTGATTTTGATAGTCTTATGTATCCCTTTCTTATCTGCTTTTGGATAAACTCTCTCATTTCTTCCTTTTCTTTGAACAAGGGATATACTTTCCCTTTCCTCAGTGTAAGTTCTTTTTTGAGATCTATGGCATGATCACATGTCTTCCTCATCAGTATCCTCTCACTTGCTTTCTTCCCAAAGACATTTATCCACTTATGGAATTGCTCTGGTACCAACTTCTTTGCTTTCTCTTCCAATTTTGCTGTTTCTTCCTCTTTATTCCAAATTTTTCATTCTTCTGCCACTTTATTTATTTATATTGTCTTCCCCTTTTTTTGTTTCTTCCTCTTCTTCTGTTTCTTCTCTTCTCTTTTTTTCCCTTACTACCTCTTTTTTCTGTTTCTACTACCCCAACTTTCCCTGCTTTAATCTCCACTGCTTTCCACACTGCTTTGGGCATCTTGTCATTTTGACTTCCCCTATCTTCCAGTTAATCTTGGGATTGTGACAAGCAAGCTATAGCATTCCCAAAATAACACTCTACTTCTGCCCTCTAATTACATTTATCTCTGTTCTCTCTCTGTGCCCTTGGTAGTAAATGTGAGTCTCTACCATATGCTTGATTTGTTACAACTCAAAGACCTTAAAGTAGATCAATAAGAAGAACCTTGTATTAGGTTAATATAAGAGAACTCAATAGAGAACTCTGTACAGAATAATCTATCTTATATACTAAAACCTCATGGTCTGTGCTAACTACTTTAAGCCTACCCTAAACAGCCATGTGTTTGCCTTAAGGTCAACATGTGTTGTACATGTTGTATGATATCATCCTTCCAGAATCTTCTTCATTTTTCTATGCATCTCATGACTTGTGACTATTACTATAGCTATGTGATTTTGTCACTCTACCCTAACCCCAGTTCTAAAAATAGAAAAATAGAAAAATAAATCAAAATAAAATGAAAATAAATTAAGTCTACTGCTTTTATCTTTAACATTACCCTCTTCTCAAGGTTTCTCCTCTGGAGAAACTAACTTCCATTTTTGCCAATTTATTTCCAACTTCCTCAGATATTCTTCCTTAAATTTTCCATTGTCCCATTCATACAACATTTTTGCTGTGTACTTTCCAGGTAACTCTCCTCTTCTAAAGTTCTTTTCCTCCATCTTATCCAACTTTTCTTGTCTTCTCACTTTAATACTCATTCTTCTCTCAAATTCCTCTATTGCTTCCCTTGCATTTTCTAGATCCTCCACCCTTTCCCATGTGTCATGCTCTGCCATAAACCTCTTCCATTGCACTAAGTACTTTAATACTTGTCTTATTTTTCTTTTGTTTAAAATTTTTTCTACCTCTCATTTTTTGACTCCTTCTACTTTAATTGGTTTTACCTTCTCTTTTTTCTGTTCCTTCATTTGTTCTCTATATCATACTATTCAACTAATGTTCACAACCAGGTGAATTCTCATTGAGGTTGGCAGTCACAATTTGACTGTATTGGTGGATACCACCTCCTCAATGATATATAGACCTATATATTAGTCTACTAGCTTCCTCGCCGGTCTTTCCTTGAACACTAAGTTCTTTGTACTCAGTATCACCCTATCTTTCTTCTTCCACTCTTCACTCTCCTTTCTTCACTTATCTGCTTGTCTCTTCATATTCTCCTATGCCTTCTTTAATGCTACTTCTGCTTTTTCATGCATCTTCTTCATTCTCTCCACAAACTCTGTTGCTTTTTTTACTTTTCCTTTTTTCCTTATATTTGCCCTTATTCTCAACTCCCTTCTGTAATTTGCCATAAATGGAGATATTTTTGTCACTGAATGTACTTTGTTATTTATTGCAAATTCTGCCAATACTAACCATTCTGGCCAGTTTTTCTACCTATGATCCATAAAAAACTAGAGGTATTGTTCCAGCTCCTGATTCATTCACTCAGTTTATCTATCTGTTTGTGGATGAAAAGCAGTTGACAACTTTGTCTCAATACCTAACATTCTATTCAGCTCTTTTGTTAAATCTGCTGCAAACTGTGGTCCCCTATTTAATACCATACTCTCTGGTAACCCATGCAACCTCCATATATTGTTTTTTAACAACCTTGCTAATCCTTCTGCTGATGTCTCTTCTGTTGTTACCACAAAATGTGTCATTTTAGACAACCTGTCACAAACTACCAGGATTGCATCCTTTCTAGCTGCTAACAGCAACTTTGTAATGAAGTCTACCATCAGATGTGTTCACAGTTTCTCTGGTACCTTGCTCAGTTTCAACTTTCCAGCTACTTCTTCTGTTCTATTCTTCATTCTCTGACACATATTGCATCTCTTCATATATTTTCCTACATTTCTTATCACTTCTGGCCACCAATAATTTCTAGTGACCAGCTCTGTTGTCTTCCATCAACCTCCATGTCCAGCCACTGGTACATCATGATATAACCAGATTATCTCAGCTCTCAACTTTCCATCCTTTGGTATATATATCTTTTCCTTTTTCAACACTAAATCTCCTTTTATCTACCACTTATCTCCTTGTAATACCTTTACTTTTGCCTTCTTCATTTTCTCTACTACTCTAACTACCTCTTTGTCTTTACTTCTAGCTTTTTTCATTTTTTCCAATATATCTACTTCCAGTCCTTCTATTACTACTTCTCCTAAACTATGAATCCAATTGTCTTTAATTAATACCTGGCTGTTATTGTCTTTTTCTACTCCTACTTTCCAGTCCAGTCATCTACTAAGTCCATCTGCCTTCCCTATTTTTACACCTGGGACATGTTTCAAAGTAAAGTCAAATCTTGACAGGTACAGTACTCATCAGGCTTGTTTACGATTCAACTTCTCATAAAGTATTCCAAATTTATATGGTCTATCCAGACCTCAAACTTGAAACATGTGCCCTCTAATAGATATCTCCAATTTTCTAACCCCTTTATAATTGCTAGTATTTCTTTATTATAGATCTCATAATTCCTCTCTGTCTCATTCAAAGATTTTGAGAGGAATGCTACCAGTCTCCATTTACTATCCTCACATTCCATAAATAATACCCCACCCATTGCATAGTCCAATATATCTACTTCCATCCTTATTTTTTATCTAGATCAGACACTGCTAACACTAGTTCTTTTGTGAATTTTTCTTTCAGCTCCTTGAATACTTCTTCCTGTCTCTCTTTCTATTCCCACTTCTGATCCTTCCTTACCATATTAGGCAAAGGCCTAGCTATGGATACAAAGCATTATATGAATCAACAATAGTAGTTTGCCAATCTTAGGAACTTCTGGACATCTTTGACATACTTTGGTGTCAGCCAATCCAAAATGCCTTTTACCTTATTCTCTTTCATTTTTATACCTTCTAGTCCAATTACTACCTCTAAAAATCCTACCTCTCTTACTTTCTACTGGTATTTTTCTGGTTTTACATATAGGTTATTTTCCTCCAGTCTTTTTATTACTTCTGCTACCAACTCGTCATGTCCCTCTTCTTCTTCTGTTTCTACTATCATGTCATCTATGAACACTGCTACCTTTCCCATATTAATCAAATCTCTAAGCAACTTATTTATCATTGCCTGGAAAGTTACTGGTGAATTTGTCAGCCCAAAGAACATAACCATAGGTTTGAATGACCCCTTAGATATCATAAACACTATTGTTGTAGACTCAAAACCTTAGAGTTAGTAATGAGAATAAACCTTGTACTGGGTTGACACAAGAAAACTCGATAGAGTTCCTAGTAATATCTACCACTATATATACTGTTCTGTTCTGGTCCGTGCTACAACATTATATAACTGACCCTAAAGTTCATGCTCTGTCCTCATGTCCTATTACTCATCCACATGTATTTTCCATAAGGCCACCATGCTTTCTACATGTGCCCTGACATCATACTTTTAATCTCTGCTGTACATATGCACACCATGTGTACACCATGAGAAACCATAGTCCCTTGATGTCATCTCTAACCCTAACTCTTCATCTAGACTTCTCTCGATCCTTCTAGACCCTAAGTCCTTCCAGACCACTCTAGACTATATCACATGACTTCCAGGTCATGTGCTCTCCATCTGTTGTAGACTAATAGAATACTACTACAATATCTTTACTCTGTCCTAACCCTAACCCTAAAGTCTGTCCACACATTCAAGCTATAACAACTATCTTCTACTCGTCTCCCTCCTTGATTCTCACGTTATTATACCCCTATCTCAAGTCTATCTTCATAAATACTCTTTTGGTCTTAATATTCTCAATTATGTCTGAAATGAGTGGCAGTAGGTAGTTGTTTTTAACCATCCACTCATTGAGATACTGATAATCTTGTACCATCCTCTTCTTCTCATTCTTGTTTCCTACAAAGAATACTAGTGCCATTTGAGGTGATTTCAAGAGTCTAATATACTCTTTTCTCAGTTGTTTATTAATAAACTTGTGCACCTCCTCTCTCTCTTCCCTCAACAATGGATACAATTTCCCCTTCCTTGGCACAAACCTCTCCTTCATATCAATAGTATGATCCCAAATTTTCCTCATAGACATCTGCTCTGACTGTTTCTTGCCAAAGACTTTGATCCACTTGTGAAACTTCTCCAGAACTAGCTTCTTAGCCTCTGCCTCCAACTTCACTGCCTTTTCTTCCTTGTCCCAAATTTCCCACTCTTCTGTTACTCTTTTTACTTCTATTGTTTTTTCTTTCTTCTGCCTTTTCTTCTGTTTTTCCACTTTTTCTTCTCTCTTCTTTCCTGCTTCTTCCCTCACCTCTTTATCTTTTTGTTTTTGTCATCCTAGTTTTCCCTACTTTGGTCTCCACTGTCTCCCACACTCCTCTGGACACCTCGTCATCTTTACTTCTCCTGTTTTCCAGTCAATCTCAGGATTATGGCAAGCTAGCCATGGTATTCCTAAAATTACTTGCTACTTCTGTCCTCCAATTATATCTATCTCCATCCTCTCCCTATGCCCTTGGTAGTAAATATTTACTTCTACTGTATGCTCGATTAGTCTCTCCTTGTTGAGTGAACCATCTACATTTCTTACATATATGGACCTATCCAACTTCTTCAACTTAAAACCCTACCTCCTTGCAAACTCTGAACTCATAACCAGCTTCATTGCACCACTATCCAACAATGCTTCCACCATAATTCCCTCCTGTATATCTATCCTCTCCAAACCAATCTTTACTGTGACTTCTCTCAAAAGATCCCCTTTGTCCAGATTGCATGAAGATATATTCTTTGCTACTCTAGAGAGTATTGCAAATCTGTTACTACTTCTGAGATCTAATTGGGACTTATTAGACCTCTGTCCCCATTTAAATTATTACTATTGTCCTCTACTTGCTCCATTCTTCTGTTCATCCCCATTCTTCTATTCCTATAATGTCTTGTCAAATGTCCAAAACCCTCACAAGCATAACAGTTTCTTCCTCTGTTAACATCTATGGCATATGAGTTTCTTTGAGCAAACCTGGCCTTCTGTTGAGAGTGTACCATTACTGCTTCTATCCTCTCCACTTCTTCCATCAGAGCAAGCCCTGTTGTTGCCTGCTGAGGAAGCATTTCCTATCTCCTCTGCCACACTTGTAGTCATGGCAATATTTGTCTCTATACCTCTCTATTGTTCTCCTTCTTCTCTTTTGCTCTCCCTCCAATTTCTATCTAGAGCAATAGCCCTCTTAAACTATTGCTCAATTAAGCTGGGTTAGTTCTCCACCTCTATCAAATTCCACCTGATTGCTCCATTAATACTCTGTTTGAATTCTTCCATAAGTGGACGTCCCTCATATCCACTTCCTCTTGCCACTCTCTTGAAATCCTGTACAAACTCCTCCATTATCCTACCTCCTTGTTCTATCTTCTTCAATTCTGCTATCTTTAACAATTCTTCATCTCCTTCTTCAAACTCTTTCTTAATCTCTGCTAAAATTCTTCTGCCAACTCATATTCCATCTCTCCTGCCTTCAGATCTTCCAACACATTCTCTTTCCAAATATCTGCAGCCCCTCCTTGTATATATGACAAGATCCATTAGATCTGTTCCTCTACTGCCATCTTCCTCATCTTCATCCTTATATATAGTCTACAAGCTGTCACAAACCCTGAGACCTTTGATGAGGTTCTATTGAATATTTGTGGTCTAGCCACCTCTGTACTTGCTGCCCCTCCTCCTGCTACTCTATCTACTACTGCTTCTCCTGCAATCAATACCTGTATTTGTGTCTATGCTGCTGCCAACTACTCCTGTAATTGTCTAATGATTAAGTTATGTTAACTCATTGTATATGATGGTAGTGATGATGGTAATAAGAGTGTAAGGGGTGGCAGGGTAGGTAAAGACTGCTCCTGAGCTGAAAGAACTAATCTTGCACTAGACTCGTTTTCTGACCTATATTCTGATTCTGATGTTTTTTCTCTGTATATGATAGCAAGTTTTCTTCTTGTCCTGCCTACACTATCTACTGACTACTTAGTTACTAATTTGTATCATGATTTTAGTCTAAGAAGACTATTCTACTCTAAGTAGTATTTTAAGAACTACTGCTGTTCCTCTACATAGACAGATTACAAGGGAATTTGTAGTACAAGGCTGATACAAGAAAAATTTATGTAACACATTCACACAAGGTGATATGTCTAAACTACACTAGTGGGCTTTAATATAATCAAACAGCTAGACTTCTCCTGCCTAACTAGTAGGGTCCAGCAATTCTTCTTGACTAAAGAGTAGTATTGTCCTTCAGTCAAGGATGAGTAGAGAGTAGAGAAAGAAGGCTTGGTGTTGAGTAGTCTTTTTAGAATGGGAATTGAGTTCTAATATTACAACTCAAAGACCTTAAAGTAGGTTAATAAGAAGAACCTTATATTGGATTAACATAAGAGAACTCAATAGAGAACTCTGTACAGGATAATCTACCTTATATACTAAAACCTCATGGTCTGTGCTAACTACTTTTAGCCTACCCTAAACAGCCATGTGTTTGCCTTAAGGTCAACATGTGTTGCACACATTGTATGACATTATTCTTCCAGAACCTTCTTCATTTTTCTATGCATCTCATGACTTATGACCATTACTGTGGCCATGTGATTTTGTCACTCTACCCTAACCCTAGTTCTAAAAATAGAAAAATAAAAAATAAATCAAAAGAAAAATGAAAATAGAAAAGAAAATGAAAATGAATTAAGTCCACTACTTTTATCTTTGACACAATTGGTTCTTCTTTATTGAAAGAACCATCCACATTTCTCATATATATGGGCTTGTCAATTTTCTTCAGCCTAAATCCCTGCTTCCTTGCAAACTCTAAACTTATCACCAACTTTGTTATACTACTATCCAATAATACCTCTACTGTAATTCCTTCCTGTGTGTTCACTCTTTCTAAACCAATTTTCACTGTTACTTCTCTTAGTCTTTCCTCATTATTTATGTCACAGTAGGATGTATTATCTATTACTCTACTGAGTACTGTGTATCTATTGTAGAGACTTAATCAAAAAGTATTAAATCTTTCTCTCCATTTAAATTTTCTTGTTCATTTCCTCCTTCTCTTCTCTGTCTGTTGTTCCTATTGCCATTGTATTCTAGTCTTCTTCTCTTCCCAATTCTGTTCCTTCTATTTCTACAATTCCTTGCTAAATGATGAAAATGTTCTCTCACACTTCATCATCTCATAACAATATCCCCTTCTCAAGGTTTCTCCTCTGGAGAAACACCTTGGCTTTCTCTTTGTCTTCTTCTTTCTCTTTCTTACCTATTCTAGTATCCAATTTCTCCTTCTCTTCTTGCTGTTTGCTTCCTCAGTGTAGTTACCACAACAATTGGCACTTCTTCATCTTTTTCTACTTGTCTTACTTCTTCTACACTGTATCTATTGCAGAAACTATCTAATCCTTCCCAGATATCTTCTTCTACTTTCTTTTCTCTTACCTTCTCTTTCTTTTCATCTTTCCTTCCAAATTCTTTTCTGATCTCTTCTAAGAATTCCTCTATCATTACATACTCCTATAATCATTTATCCAAATCATCCAACATATTCTCCTTCCACATATCTGTTGATCCTTCTTATACAAATGTCAAGACCCATAGAATCTGATCTTTTACCATTTCTTCCTTCATCCTTTTCTTGATATATTCTCTACACTCCTTCACAAAACCTCCAATCTTTGATGAGGTCCCAAAGAACATCTGTGATCTCTTTACCACTTGTATTTCTGTTACTCCTCCTCCTGTTAATATCTGGAGTTGAGCCTGCATTGTCACAAGCTGCTTCTACTACTTCCTAACTTTTTCTTCTTCTTTTATTTTCTTCTTCTTAGCTTCTTCCTCTTTTACAATTCTTATCTGTTCCTCTTTCTCTACCCTAACTCTTTCTCTCTTGTACTTTTCTTCTTTCTTCTTCTTCTCTTCTACCACTATCTCTTTTGTCTTGACTATCAACTCCTTTTCTAATTCTTTTTC
>JAJOHK020001003.1:0-16914 GCA_022457215.2 Leucocoprinus gongylophorus
ATTTTAGAAGGTAACTAATTATGTCACTACATTGATATGCTTGTATCTCTACCAATACTTGTTGCTTTGAGATGCATCATATATCGTTGGAAACAGATTGATGAGCACTTCCCAACGCAAGTTCAATTGTGCAAATCTGTTCAGCCGTTCATGAGATATTAGCAGACAAAGCTTTTACAGCTACTGATGTCCTGATATCTCAGTCATTTGTTGTCACTTTTGTACATCCCACATATGTGCGAATAGCCCTCATTTGGGGCTTTCCAGCGCAACTTAGTTTGTGAAAATAGGTCCACTGGTTGTGAAGATACAAGCTGAATGAAGTTTGTGACACTTCTACTCCTATCCTCACTCATTGGATTCCCAATATTCAACTCATCATGGAAACTAAGGCTTTGGACTATGCTCTCACTACAATTCTTTCTATTGTTAATGTTAATGAAAAAATGAAGTTCATCTAGTCACCTTTCACTTCTATACTTTTACCATGGTAGAGTTGAAATATGACACATAGGAAGGAATTGCTTGCCATTTTTGAAGCTTACAACATTTGGTAATACTATCTAGAAGATCTTGTCTATCCCATTGACATTGTTATGGATCATAAAAATCTTGAGTACTTTTCCACTACTAAGGTATTGACCTGGAGGCAAGTATAGTAGTCTGAGTACTACTCTTAGTTCAACCTTATTATTAGATTCCATCCTGGTTATCTTGGCACCAAATTAGATGCTTTCACTAGACAGTGGGACATTTATCCTAAAGAGGGAAATATTAGCTATGCCACAGTCAATCCTCACAACTTCAAACTAATCTTTATCCAAGAACAACTTACAGCCTCTATACAAGCTACTGTTCTCCTCTTTTCTTTTCTTTATGTAGCTATAGTTATTAATTTGGACATCTTATACTGAGACATCCTTCTAGCACTTCTTAGTAACCCAATTGCTACAAAATATATCTCTGCAGATGGCCAATGGTCTATGGACTTAAACAGTCTTCTTCTCCTTGACAATAGAATTTATATACCATCTGCTGGTAATCTCTACATACATATTCTTCAGTATAATCATGATCATATCCTTACTGGATATTATAGTCAAAACAAAACACTAAAACTAGTTTGCCATGGATACTTCTGGCCCAGTCTCTATGCTAATATATAATAATTCTACAAGTCCTGTATCACTTGTATGTAATCCAAGCCACAATGTCACAAGCCCTATAGATCTCTCAAACAACTTCCTATCTCTAAACAACCATGGAATTCCATTTTTATAGACTTCATTAAGAAACTTCTATTATTCTCTGGGTTTAACACTATCTTAGTCATAGTCAACCAGCTTACCAAGTAGGCAATTTTTATTCCCTGTCTATGACACCATCACATCTATTTGTCTATATTCTCCAAATATGGTATTCCTTCCCATGTCACCTCCAACAGAGACTCAGAGTTTGTGTTGAACTTTCTTCATTTTTTAGGCACTACTCTGAACATGTAGCTTCACTTCACTTTAGGTTACTACCCTGAAGATGATAGACAAACTGAACACATGAATCAGACTCTTGAGCAATATCTCTATATATATTGTAATTACTAACAAGACAACTAGTCCAAACTCCTATCTGTTGTAGAGTTTGCTTACAACAGTGCTCTGAGTGCTACTACCAGTGTCTCTCCATTCTTTACTAATAAGAAATATCATCTAAACATTACTGTTTACCCTGAATGCAATATTGCTTCCTCCTGAGCCCATGACTTCACCATAGACATTGATGAATTATAGAGTACTCTCAAAGCTAAAATCTCTGTAGCCTAATAGCATTATCAGAAATCTGCTGATGCATGACATTCTTCCACTTCTGATTTCAAAGTAGGTGACAAAGTCTTTGTCAAGGCTCAGTTCTTCCAAACTACTCAGCTTTCAAAGAAACTCTCTAAAAAATATCTTAAACCCTATAAAATCATTGCTCAGCCTGGTATACTATTGTTCACCTTCTATCTCCCAGAGTCCATGTGCTCTATCTATCCAGTTTTCCATATGTCCATGCTCAAACCTGTAACATCTAACTCTTTTTCTTAGAGAACACAGTGTAACGACCTTAAACTTGAGCTCAGGTTGCACTTAGGCAAAGACTTGAGGAAGTATAAGAGATAGATTAGAAGTGGTAAAGCGTAAGGATACAGGAATGTATCTATGCTACTTATATGAGTCCATCGTCCAACTATGAAGTATACATGAGGATTAAAACATGAGGAAACTACAAGGATAAGGCGAGGTAGCAACACCTACTGCATGAGGCGCTGACTGAGACTACATGTGGCATAGCCGATCATGTCATCATACCCTTTACCCATGTTCATGCTGTTTCCTAGAGGCATTGATTGTAACAATACCCCCATTTCAAGATTCATGTCCTCATAAATCAGACCAAAACTTCCAACTCTCCTACCACATGCATAGCCACTACCTTTTTGCTAGGGCCTATGATTACTTGATCCTTGTTGTCGATGGCTATAAAGTATGGTTCATGTGGTAGACCTCCTTGATACATTGGTATTTGATGCCCGTTTCTTGATGTATCAGTGTTCCTTTTTCTGTCCATGAATGCCATTGCTACTTCTTTCCAAAACTCTGGATCTTGTTCTCCTCTAGATTTGAGGGCTTGGTAGTATGGTGGTGGTCAAAATATCCTGGTCTGTGATGGAGTCTTCATGAATTTCATATACTTGGCAAGATTTTCGACTTCGTCTGTTATAAAACTCGTGGTGGAGGATGATGTTGTTTTTGATGAAACCTCGTATGACCATACCAATATGACTTCTTCATTCTCTACTGCTCCCCTTTCTTCTTTTGTTTATTCATTCATATATAGTTCTTGGATTTCCTTGATATTGCCATCCACATAGTCGTTGCCTTTTCCTTTATAATGGTCCAATTCATCAGCTAGCATTCTCTGTATTTGAAACGCCCGCTCATCCATGTCACTTTGAACCAAGTACCGAAGGTCTTCTGCTATTTGTGTGATGTTCATAGTGTTCATGGTTCAGTTGTTGATACTAGCCGTTAAGATTGTCCCCTCCATCTCCATGACTGTCGTGCTGGTTTCTTCTGCTATCTTCTTTATGTCCTTCAACATTCTCTGTACATCAATCATCGCTTCGATTCCCTTCAATGTTTTGTGGTACAACCTTGACCAGTCTTCTCGTTCTCTCTTCATCACTTGTGCTTGGTCCATGTTATTGAGTTTTCGTGAAATATATGGGTTTGGGAAAGTGGGTGCTGTAACAAAGGTGTTGTTGTTGATGTTGCTGGTGGGGAAAGACATTTGTAAAGATGCTTTAGAACTCGAGTGATTTCTTAGGCTGTTGAACTGGGATTTTACCCTCTCTCTTTATAGGTTTCGACTCAAACACCTTGTCCAATAATCTTCAACCGCCTGTTTTGTATGTGACAACCCTGTTTTCGCTATCCATTGGTCGTGTTTGTCCCTATACCCTTTCCAGTGCACCAAGTACTGTGTTCCCCATCCTCGTTTTCTATGCTTCCATACTTCTTCTACTTCATATTCTTCTTCTTCATTGATAATTGTTGGTGGTGGTGCTAGTTCCTTGTGTTGTCCTTTAAACTTCGGCTCCACACATCATGTTAAGAGGTCTTCATTGAAAACATTGTGAATTGCCCATCCTTCTGGAAGTTCTAGTTGAAACGCTCCTAAGCCAATGTCCTTCAAGATTCTAAAAGGCCTGTATCTTTTGTTGTCTAGCTTCTTTGAGGGTCGGTTTGACTGGATATTTTTGTTCTCCAGCCACACATGATCGCCAACCTTCAGGTCTTGGGGGTTCCTTCTCTTTTTGTCAAACTGCTGTTTCATGTTCTTCTGGGCTTCTTTCATTGCTTGTGCCATATGTTCCCAACTTTCTTGTATGTTCTTCGTGAATTTCTCTACTTGTGGTATCTCCGTTTGAACCATAAGGTCCTCTTTCCAAGGGTGTCTTCCAAAGTTTAGTTCAAATGGTGTCTTGCCCGTTGCTGCATGTTTTTTGTCATTGTACACAAATTCTGCCATAGCCAACCATTCTGTCCAATCGTCCTGTTTGTAGTTCACATAGTGTCGTAAGAACGTCCCTATTTCCTGGTTGATTCTTTCTGTTTGTCCATCAGTTTGAGGATGATATGCCGTAGACAGTTTTCTTTTTGTTCCCAGTACTTTAGTAAAGTTCTCCATGAATTTTGATGCAAACTGCGGTCCTCGATCGCTGAGAATCGTCCTGGGTACTCCATGAATTTTCCATATTTCGTCCCTGTAGATCTTGGCAATTCCTTCCGATAAAATATTTGTCATCGTTGCTTTGAGCCTAATCATCTTAGTAAATCGATCCACGATTACCACTATGGCATTCATTCCATTTGACTTCAGTAGTGGTCCTATCATATCGATACTGATGTCTTGCCATAGTCCCTCTGGAATCTCCAATGGGTGTAATTCCCCTGCCTTTCTTTGATGTTGGACTTTGTTTTGTTGACATTTAGTGCATCCTTGGACGTATTTCTTGACATCTTCTTTAAGTCCCAGCCACCAGTATGTTCTCTTGATCAACTCTTGCATCCTATGTTGTCCCGGATGTCCAACATCTGCTGGATCATGGTGGTCTCCCAGAATTTCTTCTTTGAGGTTCTTGTTGTTTGGAATGTATATCCTTCCATCCATGTAAACCATATCGTCTTCTTCCCATGCTAATCCATCCTCTCTCTTTAATGCCTGAATGACTTCTTTCTCTCTTGTGTTGTTCTTTCTAATCTTCTTGATTATGTCGCTTTCGTCTACTCTTTTCTTCCCATTGAATACCTGGATCTTGCTTGTACTCTTTCTTGACCACATTTCATCTTTCAGGAGTTGCATGTCCTTATTGTCCTCCTTTGTATCCACTTGATCTTTCCTTGATAGAATATCCGCTTTTGTATTGGTTTTCCCCAGAATATGTCGCAAAATGAAATCATAGTCTTGCAACTTTAAGTATCATCTTGCTTGTCATCCATTTAATTTGTGAGGTTCTCAGAAGTACTTCAGATTTTCATGGTCTGTCCAGATTTCGAATATTTCCGCTGCGTCCAACAGATATTGTCTCCATTTAGCCAAGGCTTCCACAATTGCCAGTAGTTCCTTGTCATAAATTTTGTAATTTCGTTCTGCTGGTTGCATTGTTCTTGACAAAAATGCAATGGGTTTCCATTTCCCTTCTTGTTCTTGAGAAAGTACTCCTCCAATGGCATGTCCTGATGCATCTGTTTCCACCCTGAATTTTCCTTTTCTCTTGGGTAAAGCCAGTACCAGTTGACTTGTGATCTTTTCCTTGAGTTCTTCAAATACTTCTTGATGCTCCTTTTCCCATTTCCATTCCTTTTTTCCTTTCAACTCGTTTAATGGTTTTGTGGTATGACTGAAGTTGTGAATGAACCGTCAGTAGAAATTGGCAAATCCAAGGAAACTTTCGATGTCCTTGATCTTGGTTGGTGTTTTCCATTCTTTTACCGCCTTTATCTTCTCTTGTTCCATTTTGATTTGTCCTTTCCCAACTATCACTCCGAGAATAGGAATTTCCTTCATGTTGAAGTCGCATTTCGATTGTTTAAAGCACAAATTGTGCCTTTCGGCTATCTTCAGGAATCGAATCGTTTGTTCTTCCAACTCTTCCATTGTTTTTGCTGGAATAACAAAATCATCCATGTAATTGGCCAACACTCCTTCATGAAGTAGTTCTCGGAAAATGCTATTCATCATTCTTTGGAATGTTCCTGGTGAATTGCATAATCCAAAGTACATCACTTGGGGTTTGAATAGTCCTTTGTTTGTGAGGAAAGCTGCTTTCCATTCGTCGCCTTCTTTGATTCGTATGTTGTTATACCCCCAAATCAAATCCAACTTGTTGAAATATTTGGCTTCCTTGAGTTTGTTGATGACTTCTCCAATTAGTGGTAATGGCGTCTTGTCTTTTATAGTGACTTGGTTTAACTTTCTATAGTCTTGAACCAACCGTAGTGACCTGTCTTTCTTTGGAATATAGAAACAAGGTGCCGCATATCGTGATTTGGATTTCACAATGAGTCCTGCCTTGAGCTGTTTGTTGAGCCATTGGTTTAGAGCTTTCTCTTCCTTGATAGTCATTGCATAGGCCTTTGCATTCAATTCCTTTGGAGCTTCTTCCATTAGGTTGATTTCATGATCCCATTTGCGCCTTTCGGGTAGCTTTTCGAATTTCTTCTTGTTGAACAGATGTGTGAAAGGTCGAATGTACTCGGGTAGATCTTCTGGGTTCGTTGGGTCCAGTTCCTTGTCTATTTCGCCATTGTCTTGTTCTGTTTTGTTCGTTGCTGTTTTCTTTGTCCGTCTGGAGTTGAACCGTATATCTTTGTGCGTCATAGTACAGTTGCCTGGACATCTTGTGAATTTGATAGTGCCGTTTTTCCAATTAACTTCTGGATTGTATTTGACCAACCAATCATATCCTAAGAACATGTCGGTTCCATTGAGATCCATTACTGCTGCTTCCAGAGTTTCCTTGTGGCCATTGATTTCAACTTCTAGAGGCGCCACCTTGGTCACCTCTCCGTTCTTTGTTCCATCTGCATTGAATACTTCAAAAGAGAAGTCGATTTTCTTAGTTTGGATTCTCTTCTCCTTGACCAATTGTTCGTCGATCCCTGTATGGGTGCATCTGGAGTCCACTAATGCTTTGACCTTTAGATTCTTGCCATTCTTTGTTTTGACTTGTGCTTGCATGTTAAGTTCCCTCTTTCCCTCGCTAGTTCGGCGATTTGGAATAACATATTTATTCTGGGACTTTACATAGGAGATCTCTCGTACTGTACCTACTCGAGATCTTCACCAAAACCCTTCTCTTCTTTCTTGTCTTCATCGTCTGATTCTTCTTGAAGCTTTCTCTTCTTCATCATCTCTTTCCCTTTGCAATTCTTGGCAATATGCCCCTTCTTGTTGCATTTAAAACATATTCACGTTTCTCGTTCTTTTTTTTCCGATCGGCATTCCTTTGCCATGTGTCCATACTTGTTGCAGTTGAAGCACTTAGGCTTCCTGTCCTTGAAGTTGTTGTTGGACTTCCCAATGTCCATAGGTTGTCCTCTTCCACTGTATGTAGTTCCTATCCCCGTCTTGTAGTCATGTCTTCCTTCTGTGGACTCATATCCTTGTCCCACTGATGTAATCACCACTTTCCACTCCTTGAGTGTCTCGGGCATCACTATGGGTGGATAACCCAGTATCGTCTTGATTATGTCTTGTCGTACGTTCTTCTTTAACAGGAAGATGGCGTGGAGTTCATCTGTGTCTGCCTTCGTGGCCAGTGCTTCAAACTCTATCATGAAGTCTGCTGTATTCCTTTTGCCTTGCTTGAAGGTCTCGATCTTCCACTCGGTGTCCACTGCTTTGGACTTATTACTGAACGTTGTTTTGAATTCCTTCACAAACTCATCCCAATCCCAGATGTCATTGTCTTCGTCAAACTCATCGAGTTTCTTTTGTGCATATATTCCCGCTACACCTCCTCTGAGGCAAGCTAGGATTGCTATAATCCTATCGTCCATTCCGGTGACTCTGTTGCTCTTGAGGAACAGTCTGATTCCTCTCCACCAGTCTTCAAACTTTGACCGGTCTCCATCAAACCATCCTGGGTCCGGTACCATACTCTTCGGCAATCCTGCCTGTACGTTCTCGCTGACTGCTGTAGCTGCTGTTGCTGGTGCTACTGACATTTCGGTGTCTGTTTGTTTGTGTTCTTCCGTTGAGGTTTCTTTGTTGATCTGTAAAGATCCCAGTCATTCCGACAATGCCTCTATATTGTTGGCTCTTCTTAAACCTGTCTTGTCTTCTCGTAGTTGGTACTACACGTGTTTCGTTCCTCGACAGATAATGCTGTCTTGTTTCGTCTGTAGGTCTATCCTACTGCACCTCTCTTGCAAGGTGAGCTCGTCGATGCTTTACCAAATGTAACGACCTTAAGCTTGAGCTCAGGTTGCACTTAGGCAAAGACTTGAGGAAGTATAAGGGATTAATTGAAGTGGTAAAGCGTAAGGATACAGGAATGTATCTATGCTACTTATACGAGTCCATTGTCCAACCATGAGGCATACATGAGGATTAGAACATGCGGAAACTACAAGGATAAAGCAAGGTAGCAACACCTACTGCATGAGGCGCTGACTGAGACTACATGTGGCGCAGCCAATCATGTCATCATACCCTTTACCCATGTCCATGCTGTTTCCTAGAGGCATCAATCGTAACATACAGCTGGCTCTCGCTTCAGTTATAATTGATGAAGAACCCAAATATGAAATTTCTTAGATAGTGAACTTCAAAATCAATTGCTGACAGGCATGCAAACTCTTGTACAAGATAATTTGGCTAGGGTATGAAGATACCAAAGACAAATTCAAGTGAATTTCTACATTTGAACTCACTCATGCCACTAACTTGGTATCTGATTTCTATATTGCTTATTCTGCCAAGCCTAGTCTACTCCCTTTATTCTAATCACACTGTTGCACTTGTCCATATCTCCATACACTTTCTAACAAGAATTCTTTATTATTTTCTTAGTATATTATGTCCGCTTATTTTCATTTAATCTCAGCTTCTATGCATCTTACAGGATTTTTTTTCAAACTTTCAGACTCTATTTTTATTTCAACCTATTAATTTTCTTACTCACACAATATAGGAAACCAAAACCAAGAAAATAGAATTTAACTAAAACAAAAAACAAAACTATTATACTAACAGAAGGCAGATGATAAAGTCCTCTTCTCCTGACTTTCTCCAAGGCTATCCTTGGACCCCTCTCATCATCTTCATCTTCCTTTTTATTCTCCTTTTTCAAGCCCCATCTCTATTCCACCACAGCCCTAATTCTCTCTAATTGGACTATGTTCCTCTCCTAGCCCTCCACTAAGTCCTAGAAGGACTTCCTGATGCCTTAGTACTCCTTTACAAGTTCTTGGAGTGCCTTTTTAATAACACTTAAGACTCTGCCATATATAAAGATCACAGCCAGAAAGTTGGTGCTAGTGTGGGGTTTACACTACTGCTTGAGAGCAATGTACCTAGCACAGGTGAGAAAACAGCTATAAAGAAAGAATTATTAGAAAAAAGAAAAAAGAAATTTTTTTACCCATCTTGAGTGATACACCAGGCAATCTTACCTAGCATGCACACATCTCTTACAGAGGTTAGTACCTCCCATCTTAATCCCAGTATTCCACAGTACTTTTCTGGTTGCTTCTCTTTGGCCTTCTTAGAAGGCTGTTATCCTGCCTCATCTTCTAAGAAGATGGCAGTAATCTCCTTGTGCTTAGTTCCCATAACCTAGGAGCTTCCAGTGCTCTCCAAAAGGGTGATGTCCTCCACTAGTATCTCATCTTGAAGTTGTTGAAGATACTCTATCCATTTCTTCTTCTTCTTCTCTTTTACAACCTTCTGCTTCTTAACCTCCTTCCTTGTCTTAGCCTCCACTTCTTTCTGTACTTTCTAAGCTGCATGCTCAACACAACAGGCCTCTACTGCCTTTTCCAATCAGGTCAGGAGCCATTACTCCTCCTTGTGTCTTTACTGCATTTCTTGTTACTACTCTTCAAACATCTTGGTATTATTCTAGAAAACGTCAGAAGAGATGGAAGAAGATATTGTGATATAGAAGAAAGAGACAAAAAATTTTCTTTTCTGTTTATATATTGTTGATCTAGGTACTATTATGGGATTCTTTGAATAAATTTAATAGGACTTTGAATAAACTCAATAAGACTTCAAAGTGTTGTAACAACCACTAGATACAAGGTCCAATGATAATACAAGTGGTAAAGCTCTCAGTTAAGCAATCAAGTGGGGAAAAGCACAAGAGAACTCAACAAGGAGCCTCTACTAAATTAGAGTCCTATTTATACTGTTACAGATTAGTTTATACTACTATCTCATATCTGCCTCACATCTTACTCAAGGCCACCATGTGTACCTTATATGCTCTGACATCATCTTCTAGATCCTTCTACCATGTTCTGGGCCTATGACGTCACACCATGTGACCTGTCATGTGACTGTGGTGTCACATGCCTCTTTATCATCCAAAAGAAAAAGAAAAGAAAAAGAAAATCAGTCAGAAAAAATAAAATAAAATAAAAATTGTTAGTATTCAAGCGTCCCATAACACAAAGACTCAGTCCTAAGGGGAGAATACTATTATATGCTAAGTCTACCCATCTGGAAAATATATCTCTGTAGTGATACTGTCTTATTAATATCTAATCTACAAGCCTGCCTTCTTTGCAACATACTCTCACAACAGTGATACAACAATCTAGGTATTCTGTTTTCTATGACAGAAATACTTCTATACAACTCAGTCTTTTATGGCAGAGTCATACTTCTATCAGTATTCCATTACTAAAACCTCTGCTTGGGGCAATCAAGACTATATCACTGAAACTCTGAGCATCTCCTATAATCAGTACTTATATATGAGACTAGTAGTTACATCATAATTCACTAGTCTGATAATTGACAAAGATAATTCTTATTAAACTCAATCTCTGGTATTCAACAGCAACATACCAATTAGCACTCACTTCCATCTCAGACTTCTTTCTTTCATCTGAAGTTGCAACTACATGGTAGACAGACAGTACAGTATATAAGCTAAAGCCAAGGTTGTTCTACAAGTTCACATATCTCTGAGTCTACTTTGTAGACTTACACTTCCAGTGTGAACTGTACCTGACACAACTACTAACTAAAACAGTCAATAGTACACTAAGTAGTCTTATATTATAAAGAGTCTCATGAAAATCATAAAAGCTATTAATGCACTATATATACATTATGAGGTAAATATATTATAGACATATATCTTAATATTATTCTTCTAGCTTCTTCTTCTATATTTTAGGCTCATGATATAATATCATGTGACAGTAGTCACATACCTCTTCACTGTTCAAAAAATCAAAGAAAAAAGAAAACAAAATTAAAAAAATAAAGTAAAATCAAAATAAAATATAAAGGTTTAAGCATATCATAATACTTTATTCTCTTGACAATATAGAAAAAAAGAAGTTTTTATGAAGATAAACTTGAAATAGAGATATAATAATGTGAGAATTAAGAAAAGGGATAAGTAGAAGGTAGCATTCTCAATACTAAAGAATATTTATGAGCCAACAGTAATATTTTTTGGACTTACAAACTCATTAGCAACTTTTTAGGCTATAATAAATAACCTGTCAAGAAACTTGATAGAAGCAAGAAATATAATAGCATTTATTAATGATGTAATAGTAAGAATGGAGATAGAAGAGAGATATAATAATATTATAGAAGAAGTATTAAAAATAATAGCAAAAGATAATTTATTTGTAAAACTAGAAAAATATGTGTGGAAAGTTAGAAATATTGGGTTTTTAGAAGTTATGATAGGACCAGATGGAGAAGAAGAAAGTTTAAAAAGTAGTAGATTGCTAGTATTAAAGAGTGTGAAGAATGTGTAGAAGTTTTTAGTGTTGGCAAACTATTATAGACAGTTTGTCAAGAACTTTATCAGAATAGTAAAACTCCTTTATAAAATAAGGAGAAAAGATATGAAGTAGGATTGGGAAGAAAGATAGTAGAAAGCATTTAAGGAGCTGAAAAATATTTTATAACAAAACCAGTCCTAGTAACACTAGACTTTGATAAAAAAATGAGAGTAGAAGTAGATGTGTCAGATTTTGCTACAGAAAGAGTGTTGTCAATAAAGTGTAAAAACAAAAAGTAAAGGCTAGTAGCTTATATTTCTAAGTTATTAAATAAAGCCAAAAAGAATTATAAAATTTATAACAAAGAGATTTTAGCAATCATTTAGAGATATAGAGGCATTTCTTGAAATAAATCAAGGGTTAGTTCAAGATTTGAATAGATCACAAAAACTTGGAGTACTTTATAAAAGTTCAGATATATCAGATATAGTTTATACTGGAAGACAAAAGCCTATGAGATTAGCTTGGGAATATACTGAGTATAAAAACTCTGTACTAAGAGCTTAGTGATATAAACTTCCCAGAACAATCTTAACTTTAGCTTATATGCTACACTATCTGTTTACTATGGTCACAACTTCAGAAAATAGAATGAAGTCTAAAGGAGATGAGTGCTAATGTGATATATCACTATTAAATACTAGAAATTGAGTTCACTTGAATATTTAATTATTAGACTAGCAAATTACAATGTAATCACTAGCTTTATATACAAGAAAATTAATAGGAGATGCTCAGAGATTCCATAGTACAATTCTAAGTGGAAGTTTTAGTGATAAGATACTGAAAGAGGTCAATAGGAGAACTCCACTGTAGAAAGCTGAGTTAGATAAAAATACTTTTATCTCCATCATAAAAGACTAAGTACTTAAGAGATTTGGAAATAATTGCAACACTGCTATAGAAACATGTTGCAAAATATATAACTATCATAAAAGATGGGCTTTTGTTGAAATCAAAGAAGACATCACTGTATAGAGAATAGTCTTCAAAATAGGTAGACTTAACATATAATAAGAATTTAAATTGAAGAAAGGTTAGATTGTTACAACTTAAACTCAAGAAGTAGAGTAAAAGTAGAACCTTGTATTGGTCAACATAAGAGAACTGATGAAGTTCCTAGTATAGATAAGTCTACTTTATATACCTCTGGTATATGGTCTGTATGTACTTTACATTTAGCCTACTCTAAATACTATGAGTTATATATATAAGAGTTATCATATCATATAATGTATATCATCATTCTTTTTATATGTCACATATAACATCACATTGTTTCTCCTTTACTAAGTCTAAAATTTAAAAAAAAGATAGAGAAATCAAAATAGAAAATAAAAGAGACTTAAATAAGAGAAGAGAAATGGAAAAGAAACAAGTCCACTATCTTTGATTCTAACATAAATAAGCCTTATATTTATGAAGATTTGATTTTGCCTTAAAGCATATAGCTAGTAATAGTATGGGACAAGCAGATAGTTTGAGTAAAAGAGCAGATTGAACAGAAAGTGTAGAAAGAGATAATGAAAATTAGGTAATGTTAAAAGGAGTGGTTAGATATTAGAGTGATAGAAAAGGAACAGTTATTAATTGAAGAAGCTGAAGAAGAAATTATTGAAAAAGTTGATATCAGAGGCAAAAAATGACAAGGTAGTAAAAGCAGTAGAAAAAATAAAGAAAGCAGGAGTCAAGATATTAAGAAATGATGAATGGCAGATTGAAGATAATTTAGTACTGAAAGAAGGAAAGGTGTATGTTTCAAAGAATAAGAGTTTGAAGTTGGAAATTATTTGGCTACATTATGATATACTGATAGCAGAACATAGAGAACAGTAAAAAATAGTGGAGTTGGTTACTAAAATTATTGGTTGCCAGAAGTTATAAAGAAAGTAAAGCAATATATGGAGGAATATGATTAGTGTCAAAGAATGAAGAATAGAATAGAAATGCCAGCAGGGAAATTAAGACCAAATGGAGTGCTAGAGAAACTATAGTAATATATATTAGTAGACTTTATTACAAAGTTACTAGTATTAAAGAATCATGATTTAATTCTGGCAGTATATAATAGGTTTTTGAAAATGTTATATTTTATAACAATAATAGAAAAAATAATAGTAGAAGGTTTGGTGAGACTGTTTAAGAACAATATATGGAAGTTACATAGGTTGCTTGAGAGTATGATTTTGGACAGAGGTCTGTCAAGTTCACAAACAGTGGACTTAGTTTCTCTTTATTTTATTTTCCATTTTCATTTTATTTTCATTTTATTTTCTTATTTTTCTATTTTTAGAACATAGGGTTAGGGTTAGGTCACAAGACACAGAGAACAAAGTAGAAGGATTTAGAACAGATGATATTATATAACATGGACACCACATATTGGTCTCATATTCTATACATGGTCATTTAGGATAGGGTGCACAGTAGTGAGCACAGACCATTAGTAGTAGTATAAAAGGTAGACTAGTTTGTAAAGAGATCTCTATTGAGTTCTCTTGTGTTACTTAATACAAGAGTTGTTTTATTATCTAACCCTAAGAGCCTTAGTTCATAATATTAGAACTTGATTCCCAATATAGAAACCACTTAACACTAGTCCTTTCAAACCTTTTACTCTCACTTCTTATTCATCCTCGACCAAAGAGCAACATAGCCCTTTAATCAAGAAGATACAGCTAAATCCTAGGCTTAAGGAGAGTGCTAGTTAGGCAGAGAAAGTCTAGCCATTTATCTGTATCAAAGCCCACTGGTGTTGTGACAACCACTTATCACAAGAACAAATGATCATACAAGCAATAAATCTCTTAAAACGGATATCAAGTGGGAATTTCACAAGAGAACTTGACAAGGAGTCTCTGCTAAATTAGAGTCCTATATATACAAAGTATACATGGTCCATGCTACAACCTCATGTTCACCTCACTTCCTACTTAAGGCCACCATGTTGTATATATATGTTATGATATGAAAGTATGGACAGACTTCTAGAGTTAGGGTTAGGACTTATAGTTAATTATTAGTCTACGGCTAGAGAGAGATAGGGGCATGTGACTAGGAAGTCACATGATATTACATCATAGGCCTGAAGTAATCTAGAGCGGTCTGGAAGGACTTAGGGTCTAAAAGGATCGGGAAAAGTCTAGAGTAGGAGTTAGGGTTAGAGATAACATCAAGGGACAATGGTTTCTCATAGTGTATACATGGTGCACACATATACAGTGGAGATTAAGGAGTATGATATCAGGGCACATGTATACAGCATGGTGGCCTTATGGTAGATGAGTAATAGGACATGAGGTAGAAGCATGGACCTTAGAGCAGGAGAAGCGTAGTCGTAGCATAGACTAATGTTACAACATATATAAGTAGAGATAGTTTCTGTAAAGAGTTCTCCATCGAGTTCTCTTGTGTAAACCCTATATAAGGTTCTTCTCCCAAACCAACACTAAGGTTTCTGAGTTGTAACAATATGTGCTCTGATGTCATTCTCCAGATCTTTCCACCATGTTCTAGGCCTATGATATCACACCATGTGACCTGTCATGTGACTGCCGTGTCATGTGCCTCTTTATCATCCAAAATAAAAATAAAAATAAAAGAAAATAAAAATAAAAATTGTTAGTATTCAAGTGTTCCATAATAACTGGTACATGGTAGACATACTAC
The DNA here is from genome assembly GCA_022457215.2 of Leucocoprinus gongylophorus. Taxonomy (NCBI): domain Eukaryota; kingdom Fungi; phylum Basidiomycota; class Agaricomycetes; order Agaricales; family Agaricaceae; genus Leucocoprinus; species Leucocoprinus gongylophorus. The sequence goes on from JAJOHK020001003.1 coordinate 15,252, forward strand.
CCTTTTGTGGATGTGTTTGCTACATTTCTTTTTTCTATCAGCCTTGTGCTACAAGCCCACTTGTGGTTTGTCTATACAGAGGAACAACAGCTTGTTCTTAAAACAGTTGTCTAGAGTAGAACGGTTTTCTTAGACCAAAATCGTTTACAATTTCATTAGGGCAGTAGTCAGTTGATAAAGTAGCCAGTAAGTGTAAGCAGGACAAGAAGAGAGCCTATTATCACGTACTGAGATACTGTCGTCTTCTGAGTACAAATCTAAAAGCAAGATTAGCATGGGCTTAGCTTTACCCCTATACACATCCTCACTGCCCTCACCACCACCACCATCATCATCACCATCACTGTTATGGGACACTTTGGACATGAACAATTTTTATTTTCTTTTTCTTTTATTTTCTGACTTTATAGAGATTTTGTTTTCTTTTTCTTTTTCTTTTCTTCTGGATAATGAAGAAGCACATGACAAGGAAGTCACATGACAGGTCACATGATATGATGTCATAGGCCTAGAACCTGGTGGAAGAATCTAGAAGGTAACATCAGGGCATATGGAGTATGTATGGTGGTCTTGAATAAGAAGTGAGGTGAATATGAGATTGAAGCATGGACTATAGGGCAGGTTTAATTATTAGTAGCATAGACCATGAACTATTTGTATAAATAGGACCTTAATTAAGAAGAAGCTCCTTGTCGAGTTCTCTTGTGAATTTTCCACTAGATATCCACTTTTAAGAGATTTATTGTTTGTAATGCTGTTGGTCTTTGTAACTAGTGGTTGCCACAACAATCACCCATTGACTCTCCACCTCATTACAACATGAGTCAAATAGATTTCCACACAATAATTTGACAGCAGCAGGAGCAGTTGGCAGCAATGCAGGTGCAAATACAAGCTCTGCTAGCTGGAGGAGCTGGAGAAGAGGCACCAAAAGAAGAAAGAAAAGAAGGAGAAGGAGTTGAGGTAGCAAAACCTCAAATTTTTGACGAAACCCCAGCAAAAGTCAGGGGATTTATTTCAGCATGCAAGTTGTATATTAGGATGAGGTTAAGAGGAGAATCAGTAGAGGGACAGATGCAGTAGGTACTATTATATATGCAGGGGGGGTCAACGGATGTTTGGAAAGAGAATGTAATAGAGGAATTGGAGTCAGGGGAGATGGAATATGAATTGGTAGAAGAGTTTTTAACAAGTTTGAAGAGGGAATTCGGAGAAGGAGAGAAGGAGTCAGTAAAAGCAGCAGAACTGAGAAAGTTGGAGCAGGGAGAAAAGATGATGAAAGAGTTTGTTTAAGAATTTAAGAGGGCAGCAAAAAAAAGTGGGTATGAAGGGCAACCACTGGTGGAAGAGTTTAAAAGAGGGATGAATGGAGTGATTAGGAGGAAGCTGATGGAAGCAGAGAATCAACCAGGCCTTATTGAGCAGTGGTTCAGAAGGACAATGGCCCTTGATGGAAATTGGAGAGAAAGTAGGAAAGAAGAGAAGAGACTAAGGGGAAAGAAGGAACAGGAGGAAGGAGTGTTAAGATCGTTGACGGTGGACTCTGTTTTTATTTTCTCTTTTTTCTTGAATTTTATTTTTCGTTTTCTTTTCTTTTATTCTTCTATTTTTAGAACAACTCGGGTTAGGGTTTATCAGTCATGCTGTCACATCAGTCACAAAT
>JAJOHK020001004.1:0-16896 GCA_022457215.2 Leucocoprinus gongylophorus
GAGGGACGGGAATTCATACTTGTGTGCGATCGCTGCTAATGATATTAATCGAGTGATATCAACGATGTTTGGATCTTCTTGGTCGCGGATTTCGAGTGGTCTTCAAATACGTTCAGTGAAAGGAGTAGCATTGGCAGTCGAGTCTCACCTGGCATAAAGGGCCCAGCACAAGGCACGAAATGAGTTCAGGGTGTCATGACAAATGATCGGGTTATCATCTGAACTTCCGTCATTGCGTGGTATTGAGGTGCCCACACTATTGTATTCCTCTCTGGGCTGGGGAAGAGAGAACATCCGTTCGAAGAAAGGTGATTCTCTTGTAAGAAGATAATTGTGTATCTAGGGTATCGTTGTGATGGATACGGTCCTGAGGTGGAAAGGGTGGAAAACTTGTGCTCACCTTGAACAGGTGTCCATCGACCTTAAAAGTCCGTGTAGCGTCCTCGAAGTAGTAGTCCTTGTCTCTGATCTGCATTGTAATGTAATGATGGAGATTGGAGTGGTTATGAGGCTCCAATCGGTAACGATCGGTAACGATCGTTGTCACTTGGATCTTTGTTTGTTTACGGCGTCAAAAATAGAATCAACATTCTGTTATAATTTGAGCACAGGTGACGATTAAGAGGTCCTAGTAGCCTTAGGAATTAATCTGATAACTCAGGAATCACCCAGTGAACGAACTGTGAACAACTGTAAATGATTTAGAGTCATAAAACACGTCCACAGGGAGTAGTACGTCCTATCATGCGTACATCCTATCATGTGATGTGCCAACTAAGTGAAACACAATCCTAAAACTTAGTCCATAATAACTATGATAAGACTGAGAAGATCACTTCTAACACATCCCCTTGATCTGACAAGTCTATAAGCAAAAAGAGAAGAAGAAGAGTAAAAAATGAAATTGAACCTAAGATGTTAAACCAAGTCTGGAAACTGCAAATGTCACTACTTGAGGTTATACTGCTTTAGTGAATAGATCAGCCACATTTTGTGATGAAGAAACATATGTTGGAATAATAACGGAGTCTTGAATTGCATTTCTAGACTAGTCACAAATACAGATGTTTCATGCATCAATGGTGCTCTGGGTTTATAACCTCAATTTTTAAACTTTTTGTCAATAAAGAGTATCAATGTACAGAAGAGAGGATATCTGAGCTTTGTCAAAATGTTTCTCATCCACTTGATCTCTTTACCAGCTTCTACAGCTGTCACATACTTGGCCTCAGTACTGGATAAAGTAACAAAGGGCTGTCATTTTGATAACCATCCTACTGCTCTACTATCAAGATCGAGGAAGTTGGGCTTGGTTTATTTTATTTTTCCTTTCATTTTTATTTTTCATTTCAATTTATTTTTCCATTTTCTATTTTTAGAACAACTAGGGTTAGGGTTGATCAGTCACACTGTCACAACAGTCACCTGATAGTAAAGTCACAAGACAGATCACAAGACTTGGGAGAATTTAGTAGAAGATTCGAGAACAAATGATGTCATACAATATGAACACCACATGTTGGCCTCATGGACTACACATGGTTGTTTAGGGTAGGGTGCACAGTAGTTAGCACAGACCATCTGTAGGACTATATAAGATAGACTAGTTTGTAGAAGAGTTCTCTATTGAGTTCTCTTGTGTTACTTAATACAAGAGTTGTTCTTTTGTCTTACTCTAAGAACTTAAGATCATAACATCTACCACATACTATAGTCATATAACTACCTGTAGAGTGACTGCTTTTTTTACATCTACCATGTAATATATTAGAATAAGTTTGGAATAATTCTAAATACTTCTTTTATATATCAGCTTATAATTACTAGTCCCTTTTAAGTAGCAAAGTAGGTGCTTTACTGTCAGGATTGAGAGAAGTGGACTTAGCTTTTCCCTATTTTCTTTCTCATTTTATTTTTCTTTTTGATTTATTTTTCTATTTTCTATTTTTAGAACAAGGGTTAGGGTTAAACCCATGAACACAAGAAGAAAGGCATAGAAGGACAATATTGTACAATGTGTGCAACATATGTTGGCCTTGAGGTGCACACATGGTTATTTAGGGTAGGATAGAAGTACTCAGCACAGACCAGGTGCTCCTAGTATATAAAGTAGACAATCCTGTACAGAGTTCTCTATCAAGTTCTCTTGTATCACTCAATACAAGGTTACCTCATAATCCAACTCTAAGGATTTTGAGTTATAATATTTACAGTAGTCTTGTTATATATCAAGTCTAGCTGATCAAAGCCCATCTCCCACAACAGTGTTATTCCATAACATGTTTTCCATGGTAGCATTATACTTTATTTCAAACCCCACAAGTACTTGGCCTTCTATAGTGAATATTAGAACATGTACTTTGTTATAACTTAAGACTATGGTTAATACAAGAGAACTTGATGGAGTTTATAAGTACAATCTGTCTACCTTATATATGCTGGGCTCATGGTCTGTGCTACACTAAACCTAGCCTACTCTAAAGAGCATACATTTGCCTTAAGATCAACATATGTAATATATACTATATAATATCATTGTTCTGAGACCTTTCATAATGTTCTGTGTGATGCATAATTGTGTGACCATAAATTGTGACATGTGACAGATGTGTGATAGTTATGTGTGATGTTATGCTAACCCTGAATCCTAAGTTTGAAAAATAAGAAAATAAATGAAAATAAGAAATGAAATGAAAATAAATAAGTCTATTATTTTTAACCCTGATATACTCAGTCCAACACTAGGTTGTGTAAATAGCTGAGGTTTTTGCCCATTGAGTGAGTTTCTTTATAAGTAAGACAAAGTGATAAATAAACTATATAGTTATGATCCAAGCATTGGCCAGCAGCTAATTAACTTATTATCTTAAAATATTACACCTTATCTAATACTTTTTCAAGCATGATAATTACTATGTTTTATCATTATATATCTTCTTCATTTCTTGTTAGGTTTCAAAGCTCTAAGTTTAAAGCAAAGTTGCATATTGTTGTTAGATATAGTTCACACCTTGTTATCTGAGATCCAGTAGAGTATCTTGGAAGTTCAAAACAAGTAATTAATATATTATTTGAGAATGTAAAAAACAAGTTGGAATAATCTTTAGCTTTAGCTTGTGTACTGTGTCTTAACTAGCTACTGTTAGAGCAACTGGGTAGAAGAGTAAAGTACTTCAAATCTCCAGAAAATCCTAAGTCTATTGTCTGAGAAATTACTGAACTATACACTCATCTTTAGGAAATCCTAAGAGAATAGAATAAGGATTTCTGAAAGTGATAACTACTCTATATAATAACAGATCCATTCTAATGTATCAGAATTCCAATTAAATAAGCAAGAAATGATAATACTTAAGTAATCAAAAACAGTTTAGAATGGAGAAACTGAAATAGAAGAGAGCTAAAGTACTTAGCAAAGAGTATGTTATATGCAAGTCCACCTATCTGGAAATTACATCCCTGCAGTGATATCATCTCCAAATTATACAAGCCTGCCTTCTATGGCGGCTACCTTTCTTGCAACATATCTTATGGCAGTGCTGCAACCATCCAGGTATTCTGTCTTTTATGGTGGAGATACTCCTATTCAACTTAGTCTTCTATAATGGAGTTACCCCTATCAGTGTCTCAACACTGAAACTTCTGCTTGGGGTAATAGGGGTTTTACCACTGAAACCCTGAGTATCTTTTATGTTATCTGTTATAATTCAAAGCTCAAGGGTTAAAGTGATGAACTAACTCTTGTATTGAGTGACACAAGAGAACTCGATAGAGTTCCTAGTACAAAGTAGTCTACCTTATATACTAGTACCCATGGTCCGTGCTAATTACTGTGCACCCTACTCTAAATGACCATGAGTATTACATGAGGTCAGCATGTGTTATCCATGCTGTATGATGTCACTTTATTCTAGTACCTTCTACTCCATTCTCTCAAGTCCCATGATCAGTCTTGTGACTACGCTATCAATTTGTGACTGAGGTGACAGCATGACTGATAACCCTAACCTGAGTTGTTCTAAAAATAGAAAATAGAAAGGAAAAGGAAAAGAAAAATAAAATGAAAAAAAAACAAAAATAAATGAAGTCTACCATCAACGATCTTGACAATGAAGGCTATTTATCATTACCAGAGCAGTCTTAGAATGAAATAGAGTTGCTATCATTCTTGTTAAAGAAGGGTTAGGGTTAGGATTAGGGACTTCCTTAAATTGTGAAATATGGCAATGGATTGTGGTTGATAAGAATGGATAGATATGTTGAGGATATGTTTGATAGCATGAATAGTGTTTGTGATGACAACAATATGAGAGACACCTTTGCATTTGGAATGCTCAACTGATATTACATCTAATAGCAAAAAGTTCAGCTTCTGTTGATAAGACATTTATTATGTGATGAACTGTTTTCACAATAATTTTGTATTCTTTCCAGATATGCAAGACTAAGGTAGTGACTCTGTTTTTAACACTGAGTACAGTATATTGGTTGTTAGATAAACTCTCAAAGATGTTCTCAAGTTTATTTTGATGAGTGATTGTTGCATTGGTATCTTTACAATCAGCTAAGTAAAAAAAAACAATCAGGAAAAGTGTTTTTAAGACAAAAACTAGGAAAAAGTTCTTAATTCAGACTGTCAAAAGCTGAAAGATACCATTTAAATGATTGTTGGTATTCACTATGAAACTTTTGATCTTCACATGTTGCTTGGGGGTGAGATGACAAGTGGCTATATGATGAGGAGTAATCTTCTTAGAATAATGTTTATCTAAAAAAGAATTTATCATATGTTATTTGGAAAGAGATGCCACCTAAAGATAATGTCAACTACTGATTTTGTTGAGATGGAAGTAAATAGGAATAAGACTAGTGTGTTGTGAACTTATTTCTTAGGGTTGGAGATAAGAACAACTCTTGTATTAGAGAAACACAAGAGAACTCGATAGAGTTCCTAAGACAAAGTAGTCTACCTTATATACTATAGCCCATGGTCCATGCTAACTACTGTGCACCCTACCCTAAATGACCATGAGTATTACATGAGGCCAGCATGTGTTGTCCATGCTGTATAACGTCACTTTATTCTAGTACCTTCTACTCCATTCTCCCAAGTCTCGTGATCAGTCTTGTGACTACGCCATTAATTTGTGACTGATGTGACAGCGTGACAGATAACCCTAACCCGAGTTGTTCTAAAAATAGAAAAATGAAAAGAAAAAGAAAAGTAAAGTAAAATAAAATGAAAAGAAAAAATAAAATAAAGTCCACCATCAACGATCTTGACATAGTGATAGCCTCAACTCCCTATGAAAGTGATGTGTGAAATGTCTTTGTAATCTATAAGACTACTCTTTTCTATATTTTCTTTAATTCTTTGAGAGGCTGATATAGTGGCACTTCTTTGAAATACCAAAGCTGGAATCCATATAGAGCAATAGAGAAGACACATGTTTTGTATAAGAGACATTTATACATTGGAGAGAGTTCTCTTGTCAAATTACTTAATATTTTTATATTCTTGATGATAGATAAGGCTTTATTAGCATAATGATAAATATGGTGCTAAAAAGAGAGTTTTTTATCTTTGTTGATCTAGAGAAATGGAAAACCTCTGATTTGTCATGTTTGATAATAAGACTGAAAAGAGAGGAAATGATGCTATAACTACAAAAAAAGTTTACATTTGATTTTTCATAACTCTTCTCTTAAGAAACAAAAAAACCATCATTGACAAACAAAAGAAACAAAACTGAAATAGGAATAGAAAGATTTTTAGTTTGTTTTTTCAATCAAATATATGAAAAATAGGAGCAATATAAAGAGCTGAGAGAATAAGGGAGAGAGTAGATCACTGACTAACACTAATATTAGCTTTGAAAAATGGAGATGTGAAATAGTTCTAAATATATTAAGTCTATCTGCCAATTAAATAACTAGAGAAAAATCAGGAAATTTTGGAATCAAAGCCCACTTTGTTCAGAATTATTAGAAGATAATGACAATTTAAGAAAGAGAAAAATTGTACAATATCAAACACTAGAGTATTAGTATAAATATCCTTTACCCATTCCATTCTTATGAGATGTGTTAAAAAATACCAGTATCTATTGTTGAATATTGCTTGATGTTACAATTCAAAGACTTTAGAGTGAGTTAATGAAGAAAAACCTTATATTAGGGTTAAACACAAGAAAACTTGATAGAGAGCTCTGTACAAACTAGTCTACCTTATATACTAAACCAGGTGGTCCATGCTAACTACTTCTCTAGCCTACCCTAAAGACCATATATTCTATATGTTGTATGACATCATTCTTTAGAATCTTCTATACCTTTTCATGTATCTCATGACTTGTGACTGTTACTGTTACTATGTCATCTGATGTGACTGATATGTGACAGTGTGATCTCATCACTCTAACCCTAACCCTTGGTTCTCAAAAAGAAAAATAAATTAAAAAAGAAAAAGAAAAAGAGATTAAATAAAAAAGCTAGTGTTCAAAATTTGTATGTATGACACTTAATGCCTCCTAATTAGTTTGAATGGATGAAGTTTGATGTAATAGAGTGAACTTGTAGTCTATTGCTTATTATGTTTTTGATTAGCTTTTTTAGCATATTGAGAAGAACAATAAGATAAAAAACCTTAGAAATATTATACAAAGATTTGAAAGACTTTGGAATGATAATAGACAATGACATTTTGAAGTGTGATAGCCAATAGCTAGGGCTAATACAAGAATTTACTATGTTGACAATATTGGTACTGTACTTAGCATCATCTAATACTTTTTTAAGATAATTTCAAGAAATATAATTAGAACCTAAAGCACTACTGTTATGATTGATGCCTCCTGGTGACAACATGGACATAGGCAAAGGGTATAATGACAACAATTGGCTGCACCAAAGTAATCTTAGTCAGCGCCTCATGTAGTAGATGCTATAACCTAACCTAGTCCTTATTTTCTCCTCACTATATCCTTATGTATTATACCTCATGGACGCTTCATGGTTCCTGTGACTAGTAGTATATATATAGCGTAGATACACTTCTGTATCCTTATGCTTTACTATCTATACAATTCCCTTACTCTTTCTCAAGACTTTGCCTTAGTTGCAACCTGAGCTCTAGCTTAAGGTTGTTATATTTGGTAAAGCATCGACGAGCTTACCTTGCAAGAGAGGTGTATATGAACGATACTAGATAGAGTTACTTGTTGGGAAACGAAACACATGTAGTGTAAACTACAAGGAACCAAGACGAGTTCAAGAAGAGCAAATGATATAAAGGCACTGTCAGAACAACTAGGATCTTTGAAGATCAATGAAGAAGCCTCAACAGACAAGTACGAACCAACAGACACAGAAATGTTAGTAGCACCAGCATCAGCAGCTGCAGCAGTCAGCAAGAACATCCAGGCAGGATTGCTAAAGAACATGGTACTAGACCTGGGGTGGTTCGATGGTGACTGATCAAAATTTAAAGACTGGTGGAGAGGGATCAGATTATTCCTCAAGAGTAATAGAGTCAACAGAACGGACAACAGGATCACAGCAATCCTAGCTCACCTCAGGGGAGGTGTAGTGGGAATCTATGCACAGAAGAAGCTTGATAAGCTAGATGAAGACAACGATACCCAGGACTGGGATGATTTTGTAAAGGAACTCAAGATGACATTCAGTGACAAGTCCAAGGCAGCAGACGCTGAGTGGAAAATCGAGATATTCAAGCAAGGGAAACAAAATACAGTGGACTTTATTATAGAGTTCAAAGTGCTAGCCACAAAGGCTAATACAGATGAGCTGCATGCCATCTTTTTATTGAAAAAGAACACATGACAAGATATCATCAAGATGATATCAGGTTACCCACCTATAGCAATGTCCGAGACACTCAAGGAGTGGAAAGTGGTGATCACATCAGTAGGACAAGGATATGAATCCACAGAGGGACAACACAATTACAAAACGAGCACTGGAATGGCATATGGAGGAAGAGGACAACTAATGGATATTAGGAAGTCTAACAACAATTTCAAAGATGGGAAGCCTAAGTACTTCAATTGTAACAAGTACAGACATATAGCAAAGGAATGCCAAGCAGAGAAGAAGGAACGAGAAATATGAACATGTTTTAAATGTGACAAGAAGGGGCACATTGCCAAAGACTGTAAAGGGAAACAGATAATGAAGAAGAGAAAGATTCAAGAGGAATCAGACGATGAAAACAACAAGAAAGAAGAGCAGGGTTTTGGTGAAGATCTCAAGTAGACACGGTATGAGAAATCTCCCATGTAAATTCCCAGAATAAATATGTTATTCCAAATTACTGAACTAGCGAGGGAAAGAGGGAATTAAATGTGTAAGCAAAAGTTAAGACAAAGAATGGCAAAAATCTAAAAGTGAAGGCACTAGTAGACTCCAGATACACCCATACAGGAATCGACAAACAATTAGTTAAGGACAAGAGAATCCAAACAAAGTCAATAGATTTTTCTTTCAAAGTATTTAATGCAGACGGAACAAAGAATGGAGAGGTAACCAAGATGGCGCCTCTAGAAATTGAAATCAATAGACACAAGGAAACCTTGGAAGTAGTGGTAATGGACTTGGACGGAATAGATATGTTCTTAGGACATGACTGGCTGGTTAAACATAACCCAGAAGTCAACTGGAGAAATGGAACCATCAAGTTTACAAGATGTCCAGGAAATTGCACAATTACACACAAGGATATACAATTCAATTCTAGGCAAATCAAGGAAACAGAAACAAAGGATAATCAGGAACAGGATAATGGAGAAATCGGAAAAGAACTAGACAAGACAAACCTAGAAGATTTACCAGAATACATTTGACCATTCATATATCTGTTTAACAAGAAGAAATTTGAAAAGCTATCAGAGAGACATGAATGGGACCACGAAATAAATCTGATAGATGAAACACCGAAAGAGTTGAATATAAAGGCCTATACAATAACACTTAAAGAGAAAGAAGCCTTAAATCAATGGCTAGACGAACAACTTAAGACAAGACTCATTATGGAGTCAAAGTCAAGATACACGGCACCCTACTTTTATATTCCAAAGAAAGATGGTTCACTACAGTTGGTTTAAGACTACAGGAAGTTAAACCAGGTCACAATAAAGGACAAAATGCCACTGCCTCTAATTGGAGAAGTAATTGACAAACTCAAAGAGGCAAAATATTTCAACAAGTTGGACTTGATCTGGGGATATAACAATGTACAGATTAGAGAAGGAGATGAATGGAAGGCCACATTCCTAACCAACAAGGGACTATTCAAACCTCAAGTGATGTACTTCAGACTATACAATTTGCTAGGAACATTTCAAAGGATGATGAACAGCATTTTCCGAGAATTACTTCATGAAGGAGTATTGGCAAACTACATGGACAATTTTGTAATACCAGCAAGGACAATGAAGGAACTGAAAGAACAAACAATCAGATTCCTGAAGATAGTGGAGAAACACAATTTGTGTTTTAAACGATCAAAATGTGATTTCAACATGGAAGAAATTCCTATCTTAGGGGTGGTAGTTGGAAAAGGACAAGTCAAGATGTAACAGGAAAAGATAAAAGTAGTAAAGGAGTAGAAAACACCAACAAGACTCAAAGACATCGAGAGTTTCCTCAGATTTGCCAACTTCTACTGATGATTCATCCACAACTTCAGCCATATAGCAAGACTATTAAATGAATTAAAGGGCAAGAAGGAATGGAAATGGGAAGAAGAACATCAAAGGGCGTTTGAAGAGCTTAAAGAGAAAATTACAAGTCAACCAGTTTTTTCTCTACCATGAAGAGAGGGAAAATTAAGAGTGGAAACAGATGTATCAGGACACACAATTGGAGGAGTACTATCCCAAGAACAAGAAGGGAAATGGAAACCCATAGCCTTCCTATCAAGAACAATGCAACCAGTGGAACGAAATTACGAGATCTATGACAAAGAGCTACTAGCAATAGTAGAGGCTCTCGCAAAATGGAGATAATACCTACTGGATGCAAAGGAATCCTTTAAAGTTTGGACAGATCATGAAAACTTAAAGTATTTCAGGGAACCTCACAAACTGAATAGACAACAAGCTCAGTGGTACTTAAAGTTGCAAGACTACGATTTTACACTGAAACATATACTGGAAAAGACAAATATGAAGGTAGACATCCTTTCAAGAAAAGATCAAGTGAATACCAAGGAAGACAACAAAGATGTTCAACTCTTAAAGAACAAACTATGGCAATAAAAGACAACAGCAGAGATCATAATGATGAAAGGAAACAAAACAAGAGAAGAAAGCGATATACTCAAGGAGATCAGAAGAAATGCAACAAGGGAGAAGGAAGTCGTTCAAGCATTGAAGAAAGAGGACAGTCTAACCTAGGAAGAAGATGGAGTGGTATACATAGAAGGAAGAATCTATATACCAAACAACAAGAAGATCAAGGAGGAAATCTTGAAAGAAAACCATGATTCGGTGGATGTGGGATATCCAGGACAACACAGGATGCTGGAACTTCTCAAAAGGACTTACTGGTGGCTGGGACTGAAGGAGGACATCAAGAGATATGTACAGGGTTGCTTCAAATGCCAATAGAACAAAGTTCAACACCAAAAGAAGGTAGGAGAACTACATCTATTGGAAATACCCCAAGGACCATGGCAGGAAATCAGCATAGACATCATTGGACCTTTACCAAAGTCAAACGGAATGGACGCTATAGTTGTCATTGTCAACTGATTTTTATCTACAAAAATGATTCGCTTGAAAGCAACAACGACGAATATTTCATTGGAAAGAATAGCGAAGATCTATAGGGATGAAATTTAGAAACTACATGGAATACCTAGGAAGATTCTAAGCAACAGGGGACTGCAATTTGCTTCAAAATTCATGGAAGAATTCACAAAGGTACTGGGAACAAAGAGACAACTATCAATGACATACCATCCACAAACAGATAGTCAAATGGAAAGAATCAACCAAGAGATAGGAACGTTTTTGCGACACTACGTGAATTACCAACAGGATGATTGGACGAATTGGCTGGCTGCCGCGGAATTCTAATACAACAACAAGAAATATGCAGCAACGGGAAAGACTCCATTCAAGTTAAACTTTGGAAGACACCCTTGGAAAGGCGACCTCATGGTGAAAACAGACATTCCATGAGTAAAAGACTTCCTTAGTGGATTACAAAGAAGCTGGGAACAGGTAACCAAAGCAATGGAAGAGGCACAGAAGAATATGAAGAAGCAATTTGACAGGAAAAGGAGGAATCCTCAAGGATTGAAGGTTGGAGACCATGTGTGGCTGGAAAACAAAAATATCCATTCAAACTGACCCTCAAAGAAGCTGGACAATAAAAGATATGGACCGTTCAAAATCTTGAAGGACATTGGATTGGGAGTATTTGAACTGGAGCTTCTAGAAGGATGGATGATTCACAACATTTTCAATGAAGACCTTCTGACATGATGTGTGGAGCCAAAGTTTCAAGGACAACACAAGGATCCAGCATCTCCACCTGTGATTATTAATGAAGAAGAAGAATACGAAGTGGAAGAAGTATGGAAGCACAGAACATGAGGACAGAGAATGCAATACTTGGTGCATTAGAAGGGCTATGGGAATGAACACGATCAATGAATAGCGGAATCAGGGTTACCACATGCAAAACAGGCAATAGAAGACTATTGGACAAGGTATTTGAGTTGAAACCTATAAAGAGGAGGGGTAAAATACCATTTCAACAGCCCAAGAAATCATTCAAATTCTAAAGCACCCCTACAAAACAAAAATGTCTTTCCAAAGAGCAAACAACAACACTTTTGCTATAGCACCTACTTCTCCCAACCCCTACATCTCAAGGAAATTAAACAATATGGACCAGGCCCAAGTAATGAAGAAAGAGAGGGAAGATTGGACGAGGTTATACCACAAGACATTAAAAGGAATCGAAGCAATGATTGACGTGCAGAGGATGTTAAAGGACATGAAGAAAATAGCAGAAGAAATGAGTACAACAGTCATGGAGATGGAAGGAACAATCCTAACGGCCAGTACCAACAATTGGACAATGAACGCTACAAACATTACTCAAATAGTAGAAGATCTATGATATTTGATACAAAGTGACATGGACAATCGAGCATTACAAGTTCAAGAAATGCTGGCAGATGAATTGGACCAATACAAGGGAAAAGAAAACAGTTATGTAGAGGAGAACATTCGAGAAATCCAGGAGTTATATATCAAGGAGGAAAACAGAGAAGAAAAAGGAGTGGTAGAAGACAAAGAAGTAATACTGGTCAAACCATATGAGTGTCAAGATCGTTGAGGGTGAACTTTATTTTATTTTATCCTTTTCATTTTTATTTTATTTTTCTTTCTTTTTTCTTTTTAAATTTTCTATTTTTAGAACAACTCGGGTTAGGGTTTATCAGTCACGCTGTCACATCAGTCACAAATTGATGGCGTAGTCACAAGACTGATCATGGGACTCAGGGGAATGAAGTAGAAGATTCTGGAATAAAGTGACATCATACAACATGGACAACACATGTTGGCCTCATGTCATACACATGGTTATTTAGGGAAGGGTGCACAGTAGTGAGCATGGACCATGAGTAATAGTATATAAGGTAGACTACTTTGTACTATGAACCCTATTGAGTTCTCTTGTGTTACTCAATACAAGAGTTGTTCTATCGCTTAAACCTTTGAGCTTTAGTTCATAACAATGAGGTATCTACGACAACATCATTGTCATCAAGTACAAGTTTTATAACAGACAAAGTCGAAAACCTCTTCAAGTACATGAAGTTTATATGAATGCCATCACAGACAAGATTATTCAAACCACCACCACATTATCAATCCCTCAAATCCAGAGGAGAACAAGACTCCGCATTTTGGAAAGAAGTGGCAATGGCATTCTTGGAAAAGAAATATAATATGGACACAGCAAGAAATGGATACCAGATCTATATGTTTCAAGAAGGTCCACCGCATGAACCCTACTTTATAGCCATCGACAACAGGGATCAAGTCATCATAGGCCCTAGCAAAAAGATAGTGGCCACGCATGTGGTAGGAGAGTTGGAGGTTTTAGTCTGATTCATGAGGACATGAATCCTGAAACAGAGGTATTGTTATAATTGATGCCTCCTGGAGATAACATGGACATAGGCAAAGGGCATGACGATAATGATCAGCTGTGCCGAAGTAGTCTCAGTCAGCACCTCATGTAGTAGATGCTACAACCTAACCTAGTCCTTATTTTCTCCTCACTATATTCTTATGTATTATACCTCATGGACGCTTCATGGTTCCTGCAACTAGTAGTATATATATAGCATAGATATACTCCTGTATTCTTACGCTTTACCATTTATACAATTCTCTTACTCTTTCTCAAGACTTTGCCTTAGTTGCAACCTGAGCTCTAGCTTAAGGTCATTACAACTACTACACTTATTAATGGTATTATTAAATCCTGCTTTAGAGAACAAAGGCCATTCTGCTTGTTGACATGAGGAAATTTCATCAAGAAGTTGTATATTAATAGGTGTTATGATTCAATAACCTTAAGATTGATTAGAGAAGAAAACCTTATATTAGGGTTAACATAGGAGAACTTGATAGAGAACCCTGTACAAGATGGTCTATCTTATATACTAACCCTAAGTTTAAAATGGGAAAATAAATCAAAAATAAGATAAAAATAAAATATTAAATAAAAAAGCTAGTGTCCAAGCTTTACATGTTTGACAGGTAGCCTGTCTTCCATGATAGAGATATTCTTATATGACTCAGCCTTCTATGGCAGAATCATACTTCTGTCAGTATCTCAATACTAAGTCCTCTACTTAGAGCAATAGGGGCTATATTACTGAAACCCCAAGCATCTCCTATAGTAGGTGTCAGTATATAAGACTAGTAGTTATATTGTAATTCACTAGTCTGATAATCAACAAAGATAAACTCTTATTGAACTCAATTCCCAGTGTTTAATAACAACATACCAAATCAGCACTCACTCCCATCTCAGACTTCTTTCTATTATCTGAAATTGCAACTATGCAGTAGACAGATGACACAGCACATAAGCTAAAGCCAAGATTGTTTCACAAGTCTGCACATCTCTAAGACCATCTTGTAGACTTTTAAACCCAGTGTGAACCATATCTAATACTAGTTTACTCTAAAGAGTATGTATATTACATATTATTAATATGTGGTATAATATCATTTCTTGAAATCTTCTATTGTAACATGTGATTGTGTGATATATGACTATAACATATGTAACCACCTTGTAAGAGATATCATGCCTCTATTATGCTTTGTGACTTATATGATTATTATTGATATCATATCACATCCTTTACTTAAGTTCAAAATAAAGAAAAGTAAAAGCAAAACAAAAAATAAAAATAAAAGAGAAATAAAATAAATAAAACCAAGTCTACTATTTATAACTTTGACAATGCATAGTTCAGATTATTCAAAAATTTTCTAGCTCAGAGCTTATAACCTATTGGAATATACTTAGTTTAATACTAGATTACATAAATGGCTATATTTTGTATTCATTAGAATATGTACTAATATTACCATTAGCCTAGATTATAATGTCTAAGTTGAGTAGGCTCATCTTAGTCTAATACTAGATTGTATAAATAGCTAAGGTTTTTGCTTATTGAGTGAGTTCTTTTATAAATAAGATAGAATGATAAATAAACTGTATAGTTGTGGTTTATGCATTAGCTAGCTGTTAGATACAGTTTACATCTTGTTGTCCAAAATCCAATAAAGGTCTCTTCAAAGTCCAAATAAGTTAGTTGAGTATTATCTAGGAACATGGAAAGTGGGAGTTGGAATAACCTTCAATTTTAGCTTATATACTGTATCTCTATGAGTTATACTGGTTACATATCTTAGATAAGATACTTAAAAACTTAAGGATGGTGAAGTCTACCAGAAGATAGAAGATATATCATCACTAACATTAGAAGTAGGTGATAGTTTTAGTCAATTTTCAGGATAGGACTTTATAGTATAAACTACCAATATATATACTAAGTATACTATCTAGAGTAGTTATCTAGAATAGAGACTGCTAAGTGCTATCCTAGTTACTAGTGATCTTTGAATGTTAGGAATAAAGATCCATAAAGTTGACAAGAGTCTAGCAAGAACATCTGAGGTAGAATGGAGATGATTAATTTGCACTGGAAGAAGTTAGGGAGTGCAGATAAGATAGAAGTGTTATCTATGGATTGAAATAGATATGGCTAGATTAGAATATAATACCAGCAGTTGATTAAGTAAATTTATGTTTATAACAATGAAGATAGAAAAGATATGAAATAGGGATAGAAAAGAAAAGAAAAGATTAATTACTTATTGTCTTGTGATATTACACTTCATCTAACAGTGAAGTTTCTCTATCTGATCTCTTTCAGTGTTTATACAACCTCTACTCAGGACTATAAAGCTTATAACTTATTGGAAGAATAGAATATATAGTAGTATAGTGCAGTGTGAACAACTGACAACTACTTACCAATAGTAGAATTCTGAGTGAAAATGTTATAGAGTGTGAGTAGTATAAAGACAAGTAGTGTTACTTGAACCAATTAACAACAGTGTATCTACTAAGGTTTATATATTTATAGGATATGTGTATATAGAGTAGCATGTGTAAGCAGCATATAGGCTGCACTAATATATTTATATATAAATGGATAACATATGTCTGACTCATTATGAGTACTATGTATTATCTCTTAGTCATACTGTTAATTACAGCATAAGCATTAGTAAGTGGAATGTTTCACAGCAAATGGCCAAGTTTACTCTGAGGATTTCTGATACTAAGACTTTTGAAAAAGCATTCCTAGAAGCAGAAGAGATAGAGACATTTTTTGAGGAGCACTTTGCAATGTGATGAGTTTGAGGTCTCCCTCTTGAATAAACTTATTTGCTAGCTCTAGAACTGACTCTGGAGAGCAGATTAAGTAAGTCTGAAGACCTACCAACATATTGAGAACTGTTGTGGAGACTAGGAGGAAGGGTAGCATTTTTTGTTGATTTATTTGGATTTTTTGAGTTAATCATGGTGATGGTTAGAGAAAGAGAAGTTTTTTGCCTTCATCATCATGAAATGTAGCTGATCTATTTACTAAAACTATACAACCTCAAGTGGTCACATTTGCAGTTCCAAGACTCAGTTTAACATCTTAGGTTCATTCTCATATCTCTCTTTTTGCTTTCCTTCTCTTCTTATTGCTTATGGACTTGTCAGATCAAGGTGTTCTTAGTCTCAGTGTGGACTTGGTTTTAGAATTGTGTTTCACTTAGTTAGTACAACTCCCTGTGAACATGTTTTTTGGCTCTTAGTCATTTACAGTTGTCCACAGTTCACTGGGTGACTCCTGAGTTATCAGAGTGATCCCTAAGGTTGTAGTACCCCTTACTCGTCCCGATTATAACAGATGCACAGGACGAGCTGTCAAGGATCGTGGAAAAGATTCTTGTCCAATCTCAGCAGTTTCCATGATTTCGGAAGGATGAGTTGCCCTTGAACGGGCGAGTGGGCGGAGTGATTGGGGTTCATCTGCACCCAGTTCTGAAAGAGGATATGTTGAACGAGCGCTTACTGATATATTTCGCCAATCGCTGACTCCTTACCTTCTTCATGTAAACTGATATGTTCTGCGTAGTGTAGAAGATAGTATGCTAACATGGTTAGCCCTCCATTGTTGTGTCAGATCAACGATTATGTTGATGTGGACCAAAGTTCCGAATTCCACGAGACTGCTGCGTGTCTCCTTTACCGTAGCCACGACTCATGCCT